>RCUC01123412.1:0-81629 GCA_003697995.1 Taxidea taxus jeffersonii
AGGAACAACGCCAAAGGCAAGGGAAGCAAGGGAAAAAATGAACTATTGGGACTTCATCAAGATCAAAAGCTTTTGCACAGCAAAGGAAACAGTCAACAAAACCAAAAGACAACTGACAGAGTGGGAGAAGATATTTGCAAACAACATATCAGATAAAGGGCTAGTATCCAAAATCTATAAAGAGCTTAGCAAACTCAACACCCAAAGAACAAATAATCCAATCAAGAAATGGGCAGAGGACATGAACAGACATTTCTGCAAAGAAGACATCCAGATGGCCAACAGACACATGAAAAAGTGCTCCACATCACTGGGCATCAGGGAAATACAAATCAAAACCACAATGAGATACCACCTCACACCAGTCAGAATGGCTAAAATGAACAAGTCAGGAAATGACAGATGCTGGCGAGGATGTGGTGAAAGGGGAACCCTCCTACACTGTTGGTGGGAATGCAAGCTGGTGCAACCACTCTGGAAAACAGCATGGAGGTTCCTCAAAAAATTGAAAATAGAGCTACCTTACAACCCAGCAATTGCACTACTGGGTATTTACCCTAAAGATACAAATGTAGTGATCCGAAGGGGCATGTGTACCCGAATGTTTATAGCAGCAATGTCCACAATAGCCAAGTTATGGAAAGAACCTAGATGTCCATCAACAGATGAATGGATAAAGAAGAAGTGGTATATATATACAATGGAATACTATGCAACCATCAAAAGAAATGAAATCTTACCATTTGCGATGACATGGATGGAACTAGAGCGTATTATGCTTAGCGAAATAAGTCAACTGGAGAAAGACAACTATCACATGATCTCCCTGATATGAGGAAGTGGAGATGCAACGGGGGTGGGGGTTAAGGTGGTAGGAAAAGAATAAATGAAACAAGATGGGATCGGGAGGGAGACAAACCAAAAGAGACTCTTAATGTCATAAAACAAACTGAGGGGGGGGGGGGGGGAGAAGATGGTGGGGTTACATTATATGTTTAAATAAAAAAGCTTAAATAAAAAAATAAATAAAATAAAAACAAAGGTATATTAAAAAAAAAATAGAACTACCCTATGATCCAGTAATTGCATTACTAGATATTCACCCAAAGGATAAAAAATACACATTTGAAGGCGTATATGCACCACGATGCTTATAGCAGCATTATTAACAATAGCCAAACTATGGAAAGAGCCCAAATGCCCATCAACTGATGAACAGATAAAGAAGATGTGGTATCTATTTATCTATCTGTCAATCTATCTATATCTATCTATCATCTCCACACACATATACACACACACACAATGGAATACTCAGCCATGAAAAGGAATGAAATCTTGCCATTTTCAATGATTTGAGTGGAGCTAGAGTATATTTTACTAACAGAATTAAGTCAATCAGAGAAAGACAAATACTGTATGATTTCACTCATTTGTTTCACTCAAGAAACAAAACAGATGAACATTCATGGGAGGTAAAAAGAGAGAGGGGGATACAAATCAAACAAATAATAGGAGACTCTTAACCATAGAGAAGAAACGGGGGGTTGATGGAAGGAGGTGGGTGGGGGATGGGCTAGATGGGTGATAAGTATTAAGGAGGGTACTTGTTATGCTAGGAGCACTGGGTGTTATATGTAAATGATGAACCACTGAACTCTACTCCTGAAACCAGTATTAAACTATATGTCAGCTAACTGGAATTTAAATAAAAAATGTAAAAAGAAGAAGCTGGTCTGTTGGCCAGCCACCTCTTCTTACCATAAAGCATGGCTCTTGAAGGGAGAGGATGTCTCATCCTCTTTTATTCATCCTTTTCTTTCACCTCAAACAACTCACGGAAATATATCTACCAACTTCTCCTGAAATGGTTTTTGAATAATGTTGTTTTCTCTGTCTTGTAACATTTTTTTATATCTTTAATTTGCCTTATAGATAGGCAGCTGCTTCTGGGGACTCTTTTATCCAGCTTAATGGTGGGGGAAGTGTCTTTGTTCTGAAGTAAATGAGTGTCCTCCTTGTAGACGATTGAGAACCATTATGTTGGAACTCAACAGAGGTCTAGAAATCAATATTCTGCGGATGATCATTTCAAAATATTGCTCTCCTACTATATTGGGAACTTTGTGTGCCCACAGGTGGATAAGGTTTGAGCAAAAGTGAGAATTGTGGGTGATAGTGTAGGTAGATTAATCCTTACCTCCCTAAACATCCTGATCATGTGTATTGGCCAAGATTCTAGGGGGAAACAAATGGCATTAAAGCTGGATGAGTGGGGAGAGTTTAATGAAAGGTGAAGGCAGGGTTGAGATAAATCAACAGGGGATAGTGTAAACTTCCCCCTCCATTCCTAGCAACAGCAGTTTTCACTGTTTGCATTTCTAGAACCTCTAGACCTAAGAGGCAAGAAGAAGAGAAGGTTACAGGTGTCTGAAGAAGTCCATCCATAGGAGCTGTGGCATTTGGTTGAGGAATGTAACCATTGTCAGACTGTGACCTAGCAGAGTGGAAGCAATCTCCATCTCTCCTTTCTTCTTCTGATCTCTTACTGGTGATGCTCATTGGTCAAACCCCCAGAAACCAGAGGGCTGAGGATGTAAGTTGGTGCAATCCTCAGAGGTCAGCTTCCTGCAGCCACAGAATAAGGTAGAGAATAGATCTGCATCAGGCAAATGAGGAATATCCAATGCATCATGTTCTGCAATTAATGATGCCCATATTTTAAAATAAACAATGAATTCAGGAACACTGAAAAGAAATTAAAAATGAATAAAAATTTAAAAATAATAAAATGGACTGAATCTGCTCAGATTATGTTAAATACAGTATGTACACTGAATTTAACAATTATAGGTAGTTACTTACAGCCAGATCTTAAGTGTAGAGCATGATTAAAGTCATCCCTCTTGTCTATACATATTGCAGATGAATTCCATAAAATTTCTGAATTCATCTTCTGAAAAGAACTACATGTTTTTACATGGGTTTCTTAAAGGAATCATTACCACATCAAAAACATATAGTATGTTCACTAAAGGCTATAATTAATTTTAGACAACTTACAGACTTTGAAATGCCTTTATTGAAAGGCCAAAATTTCTGACCTTTTCTGGAAGGAAATTTACCCAAGAGGCAAGATAGGATTAATGTTACTGTGGATTAATAGGTGTCCATGCAGTATAATTCACCAGCATCAGTAAAGTGCCTCCCCACTGGCCCCTGAGATGGTACATCAGATAATTCAAAATTTCTTTTTATGGCTTAGTAGTTGGTTGTTGCCACCTCTTTTCTTGTAAAATGTAAATGCCCTGAGAGAACATCATTTACGCATTTAATTCTTCCCTCATTAAACATTTACTGTTACTGTTAGTAGTTTGTGAGAACTTAGAGTAACAAACTTGAACAAGACAGTCTTGTCCTCAGGGTGCTCAGAATCTGATGGAGATTGGACACAAAGTATTCAAGGACCCCAGAATTTGGTTGATACATGCTATGGGAGAGATATTATAAAATACTGTGGGGGTAACTCTTTCTCAGAGGATGGAAGAAGGGAAGGAGTGTGGTAAGAATAAGGAAAGACTCTTCACATCTGAGATAATACCTGAATTGAAGATAAGTGAGATGGAACCAGGTGGACAAAGTAGAAGTGAGTGTAGAAATTAGACTTTATAGGGGAAAAAAAAGGGCCCTTCGTCAGATCATATCCAGAGAATACGAAACTAGAAGAGTACTCTGAGGTCAAATAATAAAGGGCCTTGAATGCCATTCTAAGGAGTCCATGGACGATTAAGCGGAACAGTGGTCCTTTAATATTTGATCTACAGAAAATTCATCTTGAGGCAGTGCAGAGGATAGGATGAAGGAGACAAGACTAGAGAATGAGTTAAGAGGGACTTGTGATGGATTTAACAAGAAATGAGAATGTATGATTGAATGAGGTAGGAATGGAGGGATTCTAAAAATATTGATGAGGTTTGGAGCATTAGACTGTACCAATTTGCCATGGTAAAGCCTGGGAGCAGGTGTGAATACCTGAGAAAGAGATATTAGAATGATGCCCATATGTTTGCCTTGTAGCATTGTCTGAAATGAGGAATATAGGGGGAGGACCATGACTCATTTCTCAAAGAAAATGAGTTTGGTTTTAAACATCTTAAGATAGAACCTGGGAGAGAGGTCTGAGGGTGTCAGAGTATGGGTAGTAATTAAAGTTTTCCTCCAGGGGCTGAGCAGAGAAGAGGCTTAAAGATTGACTTTCTGGATGCACCTCTATTTGAGGAACATGTGAAATAGGGAAGTACAGAGATGAAACTCAACTGACTATCATGGAGAGAAGACTTTTTAAGAGAAAAACGGTCTGTTTACAATATCAAATGCTACAGAGAGAAGGTGTATTAATTAGGATATACTTGGCTGCAAGTAACAGGATAAAAGTGATTAATGTCATTACAAACGACTTATCAAGGAGTCTGAAGTAGGTGGTCTCTAGATGGGTTTTGTGACACAGCAATGCCATGGAAGACCCAAGCATATTCCATCTTTCTTCTCTGCTACCTTAGTGTATCAGAATGTTTCCCACAGGGTCATAGGCTGGGCAATGTCAAGTAGTTGAGAGCATCCAAAGCAGAAAACAAGAAGTGTGGAGGCAATAAGTTTTTCTCTTTGTGTGCTTCATTCTCATTCAAGGAGGAAAATCCATCCCAGGAGAACCATTGACTTCCCCTTATGTCTCATTGTCCAAGACCCATTTCCACTCCTAGATCAGTCATTGGCAAAGTGAAAGGGGTTGCCATGACTGGATTCGAACAATCTTATCCCTTGGGGCTGGGCAAATGAACAGGAGTTCTGCTAGCAAGAAGGACAGGAGAATAGTTTTCACTGTCTTTCTCCTACAGGAGTTTATTAAGAATAGGACTAAGGAGTATCCATTCAATAAGGGCAGTTGAGAGCATATTGGTGGCCTCAGTAAGAGAAGTTTCAGTGAGAGCTGAGTTAGCGGTTAGTGCCAGAGTCAGATTACAGTGGGTTGAAGAGTATATAGAAGCAGACCCCAGACTATTCTCAAATAAATGTACATATGTGTTTCTAATCCTTTTCTGAAAACATGTCTTTTTTTTTTAAAGATATTTATTTATTTATCTGACAGACAGAGATCACAAGTAGGCAGAGAGGCAGGCAGAGGGTTCGGAGGGGGAAGCCGGCTCCCTGCTGAGCAGAGAGCCCGATGCAGGGCTCAATCCCAAGACCCTGGGATCATGACCTGAGCCGAAGGCAGAGGCTTTAACCCACTGAGCCACCAGGGCGCCCCTGAAAACATGTCTTGATGAATGAAAAGATAGTAAGGATTATCCAAAGGGTTCAGGGGGAAAGAAATCAAAAAAGAAGTTGGAACCTAGAAGACAAACTTTGCCTAATTCATCACTTGAACAAGGACCTCTCTTTGGCCAGGAGCATAGTTTTCTCCAGATTTCCTCCTCATTGCTAGGCTCAGCCACAAGCTGCAATTTTTAGAAATCTGAGTCAGCAACAAGAAAGAGGTTGTTTTGAACTCTAAATAGAACCTACTATTCCATGGCTGTGTACAACTGGGGGTGGGGGGATAGAATGTGATTAAAAGGTTTCTATAAAGCACTTAAATTATCCAGGAGGAGATTCAGTTTTGAACTCCTTCCAAGATTTCTAATAAAGAGATTATATATTTCATTAAAAAATAAAAATAAGGCAGAGGTGGAGTGATACATTTAACTGAATAAGAATATGGACTTTCTACTAAAACTAAGCACTCTATTTTGTTTCTCTGGCTCTTGGGAATAGTTTGTGTGCCCCTATCAGCCTCAACATGCATCTTTTCCTCTGTCTGTTAATCACTTAGTAGAATAGTAGATAACCTCCTCTTCATATCCATCAGTTTGAAAACAGACATAATCAGCTTATCTTTGGTTGATGATTCTCTTTTTTGCTCCTCCTAATCATCTCTGTACCCCACTCCTGGCAAACACTGATCTTTCTACTCTCTCCATAGTTTTTCTTTTTCCAGAATGTCCTGTAGGTGGAATCATACAGTACGTAGCCTTTTCAGATTGGCTTCTTTCACTTACTAACATGGACTTAGGGTTCCTCCATGTCATTTCATGGCTTGATAGCTCATTTCTTGTTAGTGCTGAATAATATTCCGTTGTCGGGATGTATCACTTTATTCATTCACCTACTGAAGGATTGCCTCCAAGTTTTGCAATTATGAATAAAACAGATATAAAACAAACATGATCAGCCAACCTTCCTTGTTGATGAGTTGTCCCTCATGGAGCTCTGGTCACTAGAGTTCTAGCTTTTGAGCTTAAGAAAATGTAAAGCAGTAAGAGAAAGGTGGTGGCTTATAGATAAATTCACTGGACTGAACAAACAGAAGACAATAGATGACCTCTTTTTCTGGCTGTTAGCAATATCTGTAAATACACATTTTAGCAAAAGAGTCTTAAGTACAGAGAAGTTAAATACAGGGTAATTCAGTCTGACTTTATCTGGCTGGCGCCATTTCGAGCTGCTTTGACCAATTTGGAACAGAATTCACCATGGGTTTTAATAATTTAGAAGTATAACATATGAGATGAAGGAATCTAAGCAATCATCTGACTAATATGGGAAAAGACGATCTGGTATGCTCTGTCAGATACAGCCCCAAACCAGAATCTGGGTCTCCTGACTTCGACAGCTTTTCCTCTGTTTTATCTGGTAACCTCACTTTCACGATATTTTATTTAATTAAGACAAAAACTTAAGACAGTCTTAAGGTCTAAATCATTGTCAAGCTAACTTTAACTTTCAGACACTTCAAGTAACTTAACACCCATGTGGACCTTGCAGTTCTTATTCTAGGCAATGACGAGCACCAAGAGCAGAAAAGCTTTATATATGTGGAACTGGTAAAGGAAGGTTCAGCTACTATCTACTTATTTATCCAATCCTTCACATTTAGTTCTCTTTTTTAAACTGAAAGTTAAAGGGTGCTTCATCAGGTCTTTTAACTATTCTTCCTCACAATAACAAGCCAAAAAGTAGCCATTGTACCAGTCAGAGTTCTTAGCTGCAAGCAAAAGATACCAAACTGGCTAATTTAAGCAGAAAATGGAATCTAATAAAAGGATATTAGATAGCTTCTAAACTCTCTGGAAGGGGTAAAAATCAGGTTTAGAGGACACATGTCCATATGTGTCCTCTAAATCACGTCATGGAACCATTTCTATGAGCACACCCTACCACTGCTGCTGGGTGGTAGGCATTTTCTATAGAGCATTCCCAGAATCACCAGAATTGGACCCTGGATGTTGCTACTTTCCCAGATGACTCTGGGAATCAATATACCTACCATTCCTGACACTGTTCCATTGCCAGAAAGGCTTTGGTTTGGTCCCCTTTTTGCCTCTCTGTACTTTCTAATTTAAAGTCTGGGGAAAACACATGTGACTGGCAGAACCCTGGTCATGAGCCAATGTCCTAGCAGCAAAGGAGGCAGGAAAAGTGAGCATCTGGCATATTTAGTTTCTACAGTGGAAGGTTAACTCTACTCCATAAGATGAGTTATTCAGATGATGGGCAGCCAAAAAGAAGGACAATTATTGACTATAGTGACCTATTAGAGTAGTTCCATTTCATATTTTTACTGTTTTGAGTAAATAATATATTTATATGTTGCAAAATCAAAAATAAGACATGATATATGGTTTAAAAAAATAAGTCTTCTCTTTCCCTAGCTCTTAGCCATTTACTTAGCCTCCCTTATGTGGTGGATTGTTACTGTCACTAATATTCACTTCTATTCCCTGGAAAAGGGAGAGAGATTAAGATTTATTTTAAGGAACTGGCTTATGCAATTACGGAGGCTGCAAGTCCAAAGTCTGAAGTTCAAATCTGAAGGCTGTCTACTGACAGAATGCCCTCTTGTTTGAGGGAGGTCATACTTGGGTTCTATTCAAACCTTCAACTGACTGGAGCAGATGACATTACGGAGGGCAATCTTGCCTCCAACCCCACCCCTTTACACATTAATCTCATCTAAAAACATCCTCACAGAAACATCCTAAATAATATTTGATCTGGTACCATGATGCAGACAAACTGACATAAAATTGACCATCACAGAGGGTTATGTTACTGATGGGTAGGACTCAGTGCAAAATAGTAATCTGATTCTATTGGCAGAGTTCTTTAAAAAAAAAATCAGATACATGTCCATCAGTTTCTCTGTCAGTGTCAATCAGAGTAGATACTGGGTAAAGTCCAAGTAATATTTCTGGATTTATTTTGTGTATAAATTTCGTTTATAAGCCATACAGAACTATTCTACTCGTACAGCCCGAAGTATGGATTTTAGCATCAGATAGTTTTAATTTTGAGCCCTGGCTCTACCCTTGGCCTATTTGGACAAACTCCTTACGTTCTTTTGGTTTTGGTTCTCTCATCTATAAAATGTTTTCTTTAATGTGAGGGTTAATTAGAAAATGTATACAAAGCCTTTAGCATCTGAAGCAAAATAGATGCTCAATATGAGTTTTGTTGATATATGATCTTCAAAAAAGAATAGGTACAAAATTGTATTTTAATTCATAATCACATGAAAAGAGGCACATCACTGTGAAGGCTTTTAGATATTTTCTCTTTGAAAATTTGAGAAATTGTGGCAATGTAACTCACCACTTGCACACTTTTATCTGACATGCAGGGATCATAAGAGGATTGCTGAAAGTGAGGCAAAGAAAGGGGGCTTGACTAGGTGGGTAGAACAGCTCAAATGTCTTAGCATCCACAAACGTTATGCCTGGGAACCATTTCAGATTTGGGATAGCTACATGGATGTATTGGCAAAAAACCCTTCTCTTCTTTAACTAATTACAAATTGATCGCTAACCTTAATGAGAAAAACGAGAAAGGAAGTATGAGCACAGCATTGGCAGGAAAAGTCTATGTACATTGTATTCTGCCTTTTGGCGATCAAGACTGCGATGTATTGTACGAGTCTAAACCTCTCCTTGTTTGCAGGGCGGAGGAGACTGATGCTGTTGAATCAGGAGTATATTCACTTTAACACAAGAATTTGGCAGGGATGAGATGAGGAGCGATCTTGTAGCTTTCTAGGTAGAGGTAACCAGAGCTGACCATAAACTCTCCTGGATCATGTTCTTGACTTTTGCCTCACCATTTTAGCTATTTGCAATATATCTTATGGGCAGTGACTAACATTCTGAAGTCATTAGTCTGTGATCATCACAAACCATGTGTTTGTTAAACTGACTTAATCCCATGCTGCCTGAAAGATGGAGGATGCAACAGAGCAGTCTTGAAATTTGGGGGTAAAATTCCCTAGCTTTCCACAGTGCTCCGCTGCTGTTCATATGAAAGCTTTCGGATGCAACAACCAATGAATGTGTTTCCCTTTGTATAATGCTCTTAATTCTTTCTTTACTCATCCTATTTTTCTTTGCTTTGTTCATTACCCAGGTCCTAGGACATTAGCATCAAAAAATACTAGTAAGAATGGTTTTGGATCTTTTGAATGCCTGGTCATCTTTTATATGCATCCACAAAAAACTGATAGAATTTTTCAGAAATAGTCCCCTGTTTCATGTTTTTCCATTTTTTTAAAATTAAAAATATAAAACAAAGTTCCTATCAACTTAGGGAATTCCCAAGTTAATGCCAGGGGGGTGTAAATATTTCACAGTATTCTCTCATACTTTCAGAAGGCAACTGACTCTCTCTCTTTCTCTCTCTCTCTCTCCCCACACACACACACACACACACACACACACACACACACACATTTTTAAAACATATAATGTATTATTTGCTTCAGGGGTACAGGTCTGTGAATTATCAGTCTTACACAATTCACAGCACTCACCATAGCACACACCCTCCCCAATGTGCATCCTCCAACCTGCCTATCCCTCCCTCCCCTCCCCCCAGCAACCCTCAGTTTGTTTCCTGAGATTAAGAGTCTTTCATGGTTTGTCTCCCTCTCTGGTTTCATCCCATTTATTTTTCTTTTTCTTTTTTTTTTTTTTTTGACAGAAACCTTCCTTTAGAAGCATCAACATTTCAAGTTTACTGTTACTGTTCTCAGGGGTCTTTCTCGTTCTGTTCCTTCCTTTCCTCCACTACCTATTTCTTCAGCAAAGATAATGTGAGACAGGTAAATGGGAGAGCTGGTGAAGAAATTGCGGGGATGGGGGTGGGGGGTGGAGGGGCAAGGAAATCAGTGAGACTTAGACTTCCTTGATCACAAGCTCTCGTATTTGGACTCCACAACTGTAATAGACTTTGAGACACAGCGGAGTAGAGCAACGTCATCCTTAAGTGTCTCCAGCCTTATAATTCTATGACCCCATGAAGCATGTCAAGTATGTTATCCTTTTAAAATGAGGAAACGCCAGGCTTACAAAAGACCCTCCTTCATCCCCAGGTTTAAGGTTATCCCTTAGTGGGCCACAATTTGAAGAATAGTGTATTGTTGACTATTTTAAAAATTACAACTATTAAAAATGTTTTTTTTTAAGATTCTATTTATTTAAGAGAGACAGAGTAAGCAGAGGGGAGGAGCACAGGGAGAGGGACAAGCAGAGTCTTCACTGAGCACTGAGTCTGAGGCAGGCATCTATCTCAGGACCCTGAAATCATGACTTGAGCTAAAACTAAGAGTCAAATGCTTAACTGACTGAGCCACGCAAGTGCCCCTAAAAATACCGATATTTAACTGGTTACTCTTATAGGGTATCTTTTTAATGACTTTTTTTATTGTGGTAAAAAACACATAACATAAAGTTTACCATCTTAACCATTTTTAAAGTGTACAGTTCCAGAGTATTAAGTGTGTTCACGCTGTTGTGAAACTCGCATTCTAGCACATTTTCATCTTGCAAAACTGAACTTTTATACTCATTAAATAACTCCCCTCTATTCCCTGGACCCAGCCCCTGATAGTTACCAGCACACTTCCCATTTCTATGGATTTTGAGTGCTTTAGATCCCTCATATAAGTGGAATCATCTTGTATTTGTCTTTTTGTGACAGTCTATTTTGGCTATTTTGACATCCATTATTTATGTATTTATGTATTTATTTAATTTTTAAATTTTTAAAAAAGATTTTATTTATTTATTTGATAGAGAGAGACACAGTGAGAGAGGGAACATAGGCAGGGGGAGTGAAAGAGGGAGAAGCAGGCTTCCCGCTGAACAGGGAGCCCAAAGTGGGGCTTGATTCCAGGATCCTGGGATCATGACTTGAGCTGAAGGCAGGCACTTAATGACTGAGCCACCCAGGTGCCTGATATCCCTGTTTTTTAAATATTAAAATTTAACTTTGACCTTCTGGTTCCTTCTGGTAGATGTAATAAACACAATATGTCATCTGTACAGAAATTCTGGCAATCAGGGAGAGATTGTAGCATGAGAAGAGAGTTGAAGACAGAATCCTGGGGAACCCGATCCCTTTAAGGTGCTGGCAACAGCAGAAGAAGGACACTGAGAAGGAGCAGTAGGAAAGGAGAAGCCCAGGGGATGGAGGTGTTTACAAAGGGAAGTAGACAAATGTCTACAAATGTCTACAAAATGAGAATGCAGGGGAGCCCAGGAAGAAAGGTGTTAGCAATAACAGAGCTGTTAGGATTGTTTCCAGTTTCAGAACAAGGACAGAAGCTTGATAAAAGTAGGTGGAGAAGTGGGAGGTGAGAAGGGAGAGAAATCTGTTAAAGACTACTCGGGAAGTTTAGATATGAAGAGAGGAAGGAGACTGAGTAGTAACTAAATGGGTGTGTAGAGCTTTTTTGTTATATTATTGCTTTGTAAGCTAAGAGAGGCTCGAGAATGTTGTTGGTTTGAATTGTGGCTACATAAAAAAATGATCCCAAATGGAATGTCTTAAAACAACCATTTTATTGTGTCCCATGATTTTGTGAGTCAAGGACACAAGAAGGGCTGCCTGGCTGGTCTGGCTTCTATCCACATAGTGTCAGTGGTGGTGGCGAGGACTGGAGGGTCTACTTCCAGAATGACTGTTTCACCCGCCTGTGTGGTACCTGGGTGCTCCTTAACACCTTTTTCTCCTCCAGTGCCTCTCAGTGTGGGCTGGGCTTTTCGCAGGATGGTAGTCTCAGAGTAACCACGCTCATTACATGGCAACTCATTTTCAAAAGCTATTATTTTAAGGGACTCAGATGGAAGCAACAAGGTTTCTTTTGACCTAGACTTAAAAGCCTGGGGTCAATTCCACTGCTTTCTATTGGTCACACAAGTTGTTAAGACTCACGCATATTCAAGAGGAGTGAAGGACTAGACCCCACCTCTTGACTGGGGTGGCGTGAGCCTGTCAGGAGGGAAGGACTTCATAGCAGCCATTTTGAGAAAAGTAGGGAAAGAGGGTCTGAGGTTACTCAGGTACCTGAGGTTGCCTCATTCACCTGAGTGAATGAGATTTTGAGATTTGAAACCAAAGACGGGTACATGGAAATAACTTTGGCAAGAGGAGGAAGATGCTTTTATGACACTATAATCCTTTATAAACCACAGACTCAAAGGTAACTGAAGGATGTTTTTCAGTATGCTGCAAAGTCACAGAGTTCTACCTACCTTTTTCAAGTATGGAGCACATCCTGAAAGGAAGCTCCAGTACTTGGGGAATGCTTCCCTAAGGCATCTCTCAGGATACTGCAGAGGGTCACAGCTATGCACAACAGATAGTCTACTGCCATGTTGGTTTTCTAAATGCCCTCATTTCAAATGCTTGCTGAGGACATCCCTTGCTATCTTTACCCACCCACCTTTATGCCTGATCAGCTGTAATAATTCTAATAAAACAAGCATTCTATCTCTTTGAGAGGAAATACAGTGTATATTCCCTGAAGTTAAGTTAACTACTCCATCCACTAGCTATGTAATCTTGGGGCAAATTACTTGGCCTCCTAGAGCATCAGTTTTCCCATCTATAGAATAGGCAGTGATAACCTTGGTAAGCTCAAAGGGTTGTTGTGAGAATAAAATAATTCATGTAATGAGGCACTTAGAAAGGTCTCAGTAAAGGATAGGTATTTTTATTATTAAAACTGTTTATCTTCAGATGAGCTACTCAGTTTCTTCTTTGGGTGGGAAACAGAAGTCTAGATCATGAACATCTAAAAGCATTTGCTAGACAAGCCGGAAAGCATTGTGACTCACTCTCCACAAATGGTACACTTTGAACCAGGGTGGAATTTTACCTTGTGTGCCACGAAATCTTTACAAGCTTCTCCAGGCCTAGTTTATAAGGAGAAAGTATCTTGGGCACTTACATAGGATAATAAAGCTCACTGAATCAGAGGGATAAGAAAGGAACTTTGAACATTGGTCTAATTTGCTACTACCTAAGCCATCCAGACAAGTGAGAATCTGCCTTTGTGCAACCAGCTCCTGGGTCTTACCAGTTCTGTTTCCAGCTCCCTCCTCCTCCAGCCAACCCTGCCCTCGTTGGACCCAATTGGGCCCCGGAGCCCAGTCTGGCCTGGGTTAGAACCCTGGGCCTCCTTCTTACTGGGGAGGAAAGTTAGAACATTAGTATTAACTAATCTTTTGCCTAATTTGAAAGTAAGATATGGTAATAGAGCACTTTGACTACAGTTTTTATAAATACTATAAAAGAAAATCTTTCTTGGGCCGATTTCAAGAATTTAAGTCATTGTGCTGATGAGTAATGATTCAGAACTGACTTGGTCCCTTTGTTTTGGCTGCCAAATACCCATGGCTGGTCACAACCACCTTATGGGTTCTTCAACCTATCCCTTGCCCTTCACAAAAAATATTCAGGTTTCTGCAGCTAGAATCATTTCTTCACATGACACTGAGCATTCCCATAGCCCCTTGTTACCCTCTAGAGTCCAGACTAAACAGTGCCTCAAAGTTTCCCTAGTGTCTGCTTTCATCTCCTGCCCTTGCCATGACTGTACAGGAGAATTGGGTGGATCCTGGATGTCTTTTGTCCTGCCTATGCACGACAAGCCTTCTCCCTTGCATTCTAGGAAGGGTTTCCTCACCAACTCTTCCATTCTCACCCTTCATTCCCCTGAAAACACCTGACCTTCTCTTTCCAGTGAACTCACTTTCATAAAGATGGAGTTTCTGTGTATGCTTAGCTTTTTTTCCTTTTTATTTTTTTGTCTTGCTGAAAAAAAAGAAAAAAGGAAAAAACCCTAATTTAAGCTCCTAATCCAAAGTGATTCCACCCAGACTGTCAAGAAAGGGCAATGAAATGATGCAGGTTAAGGTGGGGGGCCAGGAAGTGGGTAGGTGGCTAGGGGTGTAAGTAGCTGCAAGGAGATTGAGGTCAGCAGGACTCCCCTGGACCTTGTTGGTGACAGGTGTTTGTCTTTGGTTCAGAGGTACCTTGAGACCAGCCCCAGGTCTGCTTTTCATTTAAAAAAAAAAATGTAATTATTGTTTTATTATTATTGTACTAGATACCACAACTAAATGAGGTAAAAAAAAATTAGAAGTTAATATTCATATTTGATCCATCATTCCAACAAATGAGATGTTTTTATTTTTATTTGTCTTATTATTAGTTTGAGTCTGTGCCCCCCATTAACCCTTTCACAATATGTCTCAGCCTTTGTAAAAAAAAAAAATTAACCCCTAAGGAACCCTTTTCAACATTTTTTTCTTAATCGTCCCCACATGGATGTTTAATATAACAGATGTACTATAAATTTGTTAGTGTACTGTGTATATATCTGTGCTTTATACAGAGCACAAATAAAAAGAGTAAAATTTTGTTACGCCCTCCCCCAAGTAACCAAGTCTCAACCCTTGAGGACTATATCACTCCTGTCAAGAATGTATGCCCCAGAATCAAACCAAGATAAACAAGGAGTTTATTTAGGAGATGAAGAGAACGCCACTAGGGGAGTGGGAAAGTGAAACAGAAAAGGAAGGAAGCCAGTAGAATGTGATTTAGAGCAAGAGATACTGTGGGCAATTGGGATGTAAGCTATGTGGGTGCTCTGGGACCCACTGTGCAACACCCACCTCCGGGATATCTTGCCCCAGGAACCAGGTATATACCCAGCCACTTTCATCAGTCATTGGTTGAGGGTTGCTCCCAGGAGGATAGTAATTCTCCAGCAACTTTATTTTGTCCCTCACTTGGGCAGGCTGAGCTGTAAAAGACAGAGAAAGTCCCCAGGCAGAGTTGTGGGTGCTGGTAGCCGTCTTTTGTGCTCATTCAGGCCACATAAAATGGTGCATGCTGGAGGGCATGGTGGCGGGTGCTGACATTTGTTGTTGTTTTAAATAGACTATTTTTTAGAGCAGTTTTAGGTTCACAGCAAAATTGAGCAGAAAGTACAGAGAGTTCTCATATACCTCTTGCCTCAACTCATGCATAACTTCCTATCCTATTAATGTCCCCCACCAGGGGGATGTGGTCCATTTGTTACAACTGGTCAACCTCCATTGAAACATCATTGTCACCCAGTCTGTAACTTACAATCACAGCTGCACAGTTATATACATTCTATGTATTAACTATGGATAGTTCACTCTTGGTGGTGTACACTCTATAAGTTTGGGCAAATGGAAAATGACATGTACCCACTATTACAGAGTAGTATTACACTAGTGTATTACACTAATACAGAGTAGTTTCACTGCCTTAAAACTCCTCTGTGCTCCGCCTGTTCATCCTTCCCTCCCGGCTGCATTATTTTTATGTTTCCTTCTAGTCTATGTTACCATGTTATACAATTTTTACATAGTTATAATCACAGTGGGGATATAATTTTGTGCTGTGCTTTTTTTTTACTTGAAGCATTTTTTCAGATTGATAGTCTTCATAATTATAACTGTTAAAGACCACATAATTTTGCTTCCTATGCATACACCATAATTTCCACAACAATCCCCCCATTGTTAAACATAGAGTTTATTTCCATTTTTCCTGCTATTATAAATAAATAAATCGTAGGAAAGCAGAGCTAGAAGAGACTCATTAAAAGCAAAGTGTTAATAGTGTTAACAGTGGTTGTCTGTATGTGATAGAATTCTACACAGTTTGTTTTGTTTTGTTTATTTTTTGATAATTGCTTTTATGACCAGAAAATAACAGTTTTATGTGTTCACTTGGCTAAGCTAAACCCAATCATTCAATTGAACACCACGCAAGGTGTTGCAGGGAAGGTATTTTGTGGATGTGATAAATAGCTATTTCCCGTTAACTTTATGTGGAGGAGGTTATACTTGAAAAGCTGGGTGTAGCTGATGCAATCAGTTGCAAGGCCTTAAAAGCAGAACTGAAGTTGATGTGAAGAAGGAGAAATTCTTCTTGGCCCTACAGCCTTAGCAGCTGCCCCAGCCTCCAGCCTGCCTGTCTTGACAGCCTGTCTATGTCCTACATAGAGATTACGTTTATAATTAATTAGCAGAGTACGGTGAGGGAAACACGTCTGATGCCATGAGACATATAACAGAGTAAACAGATCTATACCCGTCAGAATGGTGGTAGCAGCTCTGTAAGGCAGAGGGTATTCTGGGGGTGGGGGGGTGGGGCACTGACAGAGAAAGCTGACTTTCCTAAGCTGTACCTGAGTCTCTGAATTAGAGGGGTGTGTGTGCATGCGTGCATGTCAGGGGTGAGAAAGGAAGAGCAGGCAGGAGATCGGTCAAGGAAGCTGGTATTCGTCTTGGTATTTAGAAAGACCATCTAAATAGCTCTTAGCAGGGCGCCTGAGTGGCTCAGTGGGTTAAAGCCTCTGCCTTCTTTCGGCTCAGGTTATGATCCCAGGTCCTGGGATTGAGCCCCGCATCGCATAGCATCCATTGGGCTCTCTGCTCAGCAGGGAGCCTGCTTCCTCCCTCTCTCTCTGCCTACTTGTGATCTCTATCAAATAAATAAATAAAATCTTTAATAAATAAATAAATAAATAGCTCTTAGCAAAGTAGCAGAGGGAGGGCACAGCAAACACAGCACAGATATGAATAGCTTTCTGGTACCTCAAATAGTTCTTGGTCCTTAGCAGGTGCTCACTAAAGACTAATTGAGGGAAAGATTACCCAGGTGAGGTATACTATGTGCCAGGCACTATGTTAGGGTGCTTTATGCAATCTTTCTTAATTTTCCCATGATGATGTCACTACCCCAAAAGAAAAAGGAGAAAACCTTAGTCTAGAAATTTTTAAAGAACTTGCTCAATGTCATCAAACCTAACACAAAAGAGAGGTGTTTTTCACAGCTACAGTGGAGAGAAGATTGGAATCCGTAGGGATCATTTTGGAAACAAGTAGTTTGAATTGAATTCTTATACTGAATGTTACCCACTCCTGTGATACTTACAGAATTAATGTTTCTCTGCAGCTTAGGGATGAGATTTCCACTCCTTTGATCTGAGAACATTCAGAACAGAGCAAGCAATTAAAAATAACACATTATATGTTAATAAAAATAAAAAAATAAATGGCTGAATGAGACATTTTAAACTTGGCTTTCAGACTTCTACTGACAAGGTACCTTCTGTTTCTCTATTATTTCTCTCTCTCTCTTTTTTTTTTCCTTAACCACAACCCTTACTGGATACTTTGAAAATGGTTTTTGCCCCTAACTTGTTTTACATGAAGTAAACTCTGTATAGAACTTTCAAACCAAAGAGACCCTCTGGTTTTTGTCTTGTCAGACCTCCTAAGCTCAGGCTAGGGTGGTTGGGGACATGTGAGACAGGCTTTGACATTTCCAGTAAGGTCAATGCTCTATATCTTTAGGGCTCTTATTTGTTTGCTGTAGACCGTTATCATGGACTTCAGAATCATCCTCAAAGTCTTCCTTTGAATTAGGAATACCAGTAAGTGTTTTTGATGACGAATAATACACTGGCTCTGGTTAACTTATGCAGAGAAGGCATTCAGTAGAAAGATAGCAGGGAGCTCAGAGAGTCAACTGCACACCCATCGAATCAGGCTTAACAAACATGCAGAAACCGAGGTACGTAAAGAAGGCCGACTTAGAGGAAATTCACGGAATGAAAGGGTCTGGTTAAACACCTCTGCTGCCCCCCTCCTGGCCCCATCACCACTCCCACAAGAAGGGATTCCAGACTATCCCTGTGGCTTTGAGTCACTTGCTTCATATTCAAAAGTCGGGTGGAATTCTGCTATCTCTGGTGGGCCAAGCTTAGGTCAGGTGTCCAAGCTTTTGCTGCAATTGCTCAGAGAGTAAACAGATGTACTTTCTGGATTTCCATAGTAGGGAGGCATGGCTAGGAATAACGGAAGGCACAAAACTGAAGGAGGCACTCATTTTCGGCCTGTCTCATTTTCAGATGATTGACAATTTTCATAAAGAATAACTTTTAATTTTGAAGTACTTCAAATTCAGTAAAATATTTCATGCATGAACTGAAATTTGCACATAAAACGAAACTATTACACCATGCAATTTACATCCTGTTTCACTGTCTTGAGTTTTATTTTATTTCATTTTATTTATTTATTTATTTATTTATTTTGTTCCATTGTCTTGGTTAAGCATAGATCAAAACTCCCTGTGGTCAAAGAGGCTGAAATAAAGCATGTGCTGTTTCTTCATCTAGAAAATGGCTGTGTTATCATTGCTCATTCTGAAGCTGCTTAAATGCAGGAATGTATAGTATCCCAGGGGTTGGAGAGACATGAAATGCACCGAAGGGAGCTTGGATAATTCCAAGCTGTCACAAACTTACATTCCAAAGGAACACCTGTGGTCAAATCCACCTCCACCGGGGTCCAGGGCAACAACAAATAAGCAAATGTTTAGAGCTTGTAGGCAGAAGTATGTTATCATGGATACTGTCTAAGTGGTCAGCATGGGTGATAAGAAGCAGCAGTTTTATTATTGTTTTTAAATTCTCTGTTTTAGTATCCTCTTACTGCCTGGACGCCCCTCCCACCACCCCAGCATCATCCGCCTCTGAGTGGGGCATGCACAGGATGCTGGTGATAGACACTGACTCCCAGGAGGAACACAGGTCCAGCAGCGGGAAGGAGACCTGGTTTGTAGCAGCTTCCTCTCTTACCTCTCCAAAGACAGAGGTAAAACAAGATGGCTTCTGAGGTTGTCTTAGTTCCGGCCCTTTCTTGCGCCAAAGCCCAGCAGTTCATGAACCAGCTGGCAGGTTGTGAGCCCCAGGCTGTGTGGCCCAGTTAGCTGCCCCCAGCTCAGGACTGGCCAGCTGCCTCAGAAGTGAGTGCCTCCGGCCATGCCGGCCACAGGGGTAGGCGAATCGTCTGTTCAGTTCACATCCATTGCTACTGTGAGAAAGACAGGAAAAAAATACACAGTCTGTCCAGGATGTGTCTTCATCTTTGAAAGATGGGACGCTACTGATTAACATCAGATTCCTATCCTAAAAGCAAATCTTCCGCTAATTAGGCACATTCGCTTTGTGCCAGGCTGGGTGTAAAATAACTTCCATTTCACTCATTTCGGAAGACAAGGCTGATGAGAGCACGAGGATATGCCCCACACAACCAGCCCTATTGTTCAGTTCCCAAGGAAGGCATTCCCAGGGCAAGATGGTGGGATTTTCACAGCCAGACTCACCTCCAAGAGATCATTCTTATAAATAGTGTTCTTGTGTGTTTTATCTTTACAACTTCATTAGAAAATAAAAGAAATGCCTAACTCTACCCCTAACCCCTGGACAAACAGACATAACGAATTCCCAGACTTGGCAATGACTGCTTCATCCCTGAAAGGTTGCTTTGCACTAAGCGCTTCTGACACTAATGTTCATGCTTAAGCAAACACATTACTTAGAGAGAAGAATGGCTCTGTCAGCCTGCCCGGGCTGTTCGGCACCATGGGAGCTGCAGCTGCACTAGGTCTCATTCAGAAGGGCACATGGAGATGGTCCCGCAGACACACACGGGGAGCCTTGGATTTGCACCCTCTTGCTTACACACCACATATAATCAGCATCAAATGGCAGGCTTCAAGCAGTTCCTAAGGAGCAAAAGAAAGCTTCACTGGTTATTCACAAGCCCAACATGTTTGCTGATATTCACAAGCCTGAAATACTTGCAATATTATCTCTGGCGTCTCTACCATGCTTTTCTCTTCCCCTTGGTTCTTTTTTTTTCTTTACGTGAAAATATTCCCATTTGTGAAAAGAGGCCTGTTGGAGAAGCAAACGATTTGTAAAGAGAGCTATATTTGGGACCATTTCTTAATCTTTTCCACTGGAGCTGGTTTGTTGGAGTGTCTGTGTTCACATTAGCATTTCTGTCTGGGGCTATGAATTATGCTGTCAAAGGAGTTTCAGACTGGGTTTGTTACCTGGACACCCACAAATATGCTTGGTCTGTTTGTATAAATCTGAAAAACCTTCCTTGTCCTTAGGAAACCAGGCCACTCTGCATATTAGGAAGCGGACAGTGAATCCCAGCTCCCGTTGGTGCTCCCAAGCCGTTAGCGGACTGGTGCCTGGATAAACAGCTCTAGAAGGGAGCTCAGAATCTATTCTTGACTGGGGTGGTTGTATTCCATTCACAAGGAGGTAGACTTCCCGGTAGCTGGAGAGGCAGGGTGGAGCATGCAGTTAGACATCCTAAAGGCGAGCTCAAGACCAAGTCACGTCTGGCTAGACTCATAGCAGAAACTAGTAGAAAGCTCCTTCACACGGTGTGCACTCTGTCACCAGACAGTCCAGCTGAAGCATTAGCCAGAAGCAGGGATCAGTGGAGGCCAGGGCAAAGCAGGCACTGAAGGGATGACAGAATTCTGTGGCTCAAATCCCGGACCACGTGCACACGGCAAGAGCCCACCGGGAGATTTGCTGAGAGATGGGTCAGCCTGTTCTCCTCGCATCAGGTCAGACTCGGGCATTTGCTCTGACAATGTCCCATGTATATCATTCTCACTCCTTTCATAGCCCGCTTGCCCCAGCCCCCAGCCCCACCTCAGGAAGCCAACTATGAGTGAGGGTGATCAGGGCAAGGTCAGATGTCTGGAGGCACTAGGCGCACAGCAGCCTTGTGAAGGAAATGCTCTGGGCCTTCCTGTCCATGGATGCCCTTGGCTGTTGTTGACTTCCATCACCCAAACTGCTCTAAGCCCAGACCCCTTTCGTGGGTCTCACGAAAGGCAGGGAAACAAGGCTGCCTGGGACAGGACCAGCTGCCTGAGTGTCGTTTCTTTGTTGTTGGTGCTAGGCAGATGTTCCAGGGCCGTTGCCCCTGCTGGCTCATTTCCTAGCACTCTCATGGTAGCTCGGTGTGACCTACTTCATGGTGCCTCCAGCGTGGCCCAGGGTCTGCTTATGGGAGAATCATCTGAGGTGTATATGTAAAATGCAAGTCCAGAAGCTCTGGACGTGAGACCCCAGATGTGTTTCTCAGCAGGTACCTCAAGGATTCTCACGCACATTAAAATCTGAGGGTCCCTGGAGTTCTTTGGCCACTGGCTCTCTGTCTTTCTATTTTATTTTATTTGATCCTCAGGAGAATGGACTAGAGTCAATCAGTCATTCATTCGTGTACCACAGTCATCACCCATCTATCTGCCCTCTTTAGCTGAGGTACAGGTGACATGTGAAAACCTGCCCCTGTTTACAATTTGACAACCTTTGACATATTTACACACCTGTGAAACTATCTCCACGATCAAGATAAGTGTATCTCATCCCCATTTCTTTCTCCACCATAGGGACTAACTGGAACTTCTGTGATTCCTTCCAATCTACCTCTACTGTTCCATATAGTCTTAAAAATACGTTTATGGCGCCATTTTGTATGAGTGTTCTCATGTCACAAGTATGGTTCTGTGCTGGGGAATTCATTCTGCTTACCTATTTGATTCATCATCAAGCTTTGGTGACCCAACCAAGTGGCTCTACAGAAACCTCTTTTACTACTTCTGGCTAGCCTAGTGGGCCGTATTGTTTCTATTTTTGCTTAACTAAACTATGACTTTATCAATAAACATCAGGTTTCCTCCAGGTTCTTGTTCACACACACACTCCCTCCCCCCCACATGCCATTTATGTTTCCTTATGATCTGCGTGTGAGAGTTGCACTGGGCATGTACTCAGGGCTCAGACGGTGTCCTTCGCTTCTCTCAGGATTGGATGCTCTGGCCAACTCATTAGCTCATTAGCTGTTCATCTTTGCTATCCTTGATGTTATCTAACTTCCCATGATGTGATCTTTCACTGATGTTTTAGTTTGCATTTCTGATTGCTAGTGATGTTGAACAACTCTTCATATACTTGCTGGCCATCCAGAGGTTTCCCCTCCCAGGAACTGTTTATTCATATATTTTGCCATTTCCATTTTTCTCTGTTGTTTTCCCCATCCATTTCTTACTATTTTGCAGAATTTCCTACATATATATATATATATATATGTATATATATATATATACATATATATATATATTTTTTTTTTGGTTTAGGAGGATAATGACATCTTCTTCCACTCTACTGACTTTGTGGTATTTTTTGTGGTTGGAATAAATCTTTAATTTTGCTGTATAGACAAATCTATCAAGTTTTCTTCCACTTATGGCTTGTATGTTTGGGGCTTTCTTGAAGTTGTGGGTCTCTGCTAAAAGTTACAGAGATAGTAACCCCAATTCTCTCCTATTAATATGCAATTTTACACTTAACATTTGGGCCTTTAATACATTTGGGATTTCTTTTTAGATCATCTGAGGTGGGACTGAATGTAGTTAATTTTCCCAACATTCTCTACTAATTGATCTATTGGTCGCTCGGTGAACTGTACAATACTCCCTCTTACTATATACCAAGTTCCCAACTACAGCTGTGTCTATTTCTGGGTTCTCTGTTCTGGTGCATTGGTCATCTTGCCTGCCCCCCCTCCTTTTTTATTGTGGCATTGTGATATGCCTTAATATCTAGTAAGGCAAATTCCCTTTTTTGCTTATTTTTAAAAATTAGCTATGTGTGTATGATGTTTATTCTTCCATATACATTTAAAAGTCAGTTTCTCAAAATTTTGAAAGTTGGACAGTGGGACATTTAACTTCAGTTACATTGGATCTGTGGTTTAATTTGCAAAGTGACATTCTTTTTTTTTTAAGACTTTATTTATTTATTTGACAGACAGAGATCACAAGCAGGCAGAAAGGCAGGCAGAGAGAGGGAGGAGGAAGCAGGCTCCCTCTGAGCAGAGAGCCTGATGTGGGGCTCAATCCCAGGACCCTGAGATCATGACCCGAGCTGAAGGCAGAGGCTTTAACCCACTGAGCCACCCAGACACCCCTGCAAAGTGATATTCTTAAAACATTGTCTTGTATAATTGATGTATCACTCCATTTATTCAAGTCTTTGCTTATGTCCATTACTGGAATTCAAACTTTCTCCAAAAAGAGAAAAAGAGTCTGGAACATTTTTGTTAGATCATTTCCTAGATGATTAAGACATTTAAATTTTCCATTTCCAATTCCTCTGGACTTTCCTGTTGCTGACTATCTGCTTGGACTTTTCCTCCACCCTGGTCTTGTCTTCCCCTTTGGTTTTTATAACCTCTTGGTTTCTCTTTGCTTTCCTGGCTTCATTCCTCTGCCTCTTCAATTCTGCCCCCTCATCCTTTCCCTTGACCTCTACCTACCTGGTCATCAGGTGTGACCATTTAGATATTCTTTGATCAGATGGCTTTAGAGGTGTTACTTAAAACCATATCTTACTTGTAGCCTGGGATGTTAATGACAATTATGTCTGAGAGTGGACTATAACTTGTACGGGGGCAGAAACAGAAACACTCATTTGCCTACTGTGTTCTATCTTTTTCTGTCAAGTAAATTAAAAAAAATAAAAAAAGAAGAAGAAGAAGTTTGGAGGTAGTTCCAAGGTTGGTACCGAAGTTCAGTGGGGTCCTTTCGGCATTTCTTCAGGCCTTTCCCCCATGGTTGCAAGGTGGCTGCTGTTGTTTTAAACATGACATACACACTGTACGTTTAAGGAGTGAGGGGCTGAGGGCAGAGGTGGCTAAAGAAAGCTCTCTTCGTATTTTTCTTTCTTTCCATCAAAACAAACATCTTTCCAAGAAGCTTTCTGGATATGTCTTACCAGCTCATTAGCCAGAACAACATGACATACCTATTTCGATCCATTGCTGGAACAAGGGAATGGAATTGTATGATTGCTTTAGACCAATTCATGATTTAGTCCTTGGGCTGATCATTTTGCCAACGAAACAAAATTCACGTTCTATTTTTTTTTAAAGATTTTATTTATTTATCAGACAGAAAGAAAGAGAGAAAACAAGCAGGGGGAGCAGCAGGCAGGGGGAGAAGCAGGCTGCCTGCTGAACGAGGAGCCTGGTGCAGGACTTGATCCCAGGACCCTGGGATCATGACCTGAGCAGAAGGCATATGCTTACCCGACTGAGCCACCCAGGCGTCCCCAGAATCCATATTCTGATAGCAAGGAACATGTGGAGAATAGCTGTTGGGTAGAAAACTAACAAACATTCCTGGTGTGGATGGGAAAAGATTTGAGGCAAGCTCATCTATATTCTTGAATCTTAGGGTATTTCATTGCAACTGAGTTAGTGTGAGTATATCGAAACAACCTTATGGGGAAAGTGCTATTATTGACTCCTTTCTACAGACAAGGAAATTGAGACTCAAATAAGGTAAGTAAATTATCCAAGGTCATGTAGTTAACAAATGGCTTTTGAACTTGAGCTCAACGTGACTTCAAAAACTCTATGCTTTTAACCATTTACAAGATATTACTTAATAAGATGGTAACTACAGTAAGAAGTACAGATAAACTTTCGTGATCATGTTGGGGAAGAAAAGATGGCTTCTAAAAGTGGAGGACTGAAGAAAGCTTTGTGGAAGAGGTAGCAATTGGTTGCATCTTTTCGTCCATGTTGTCCGTCTTTCCTCATTAACAAACAATGGTGGGAAATTGTCAGTCCTTGTCAGCCAACTTCTACATCTGGATCCCCTGTTTCTACTGTTTTTTTGACTCTTGGTGTTTCAGTCATGTGATCCTGTCCTTTGGTGTACCTAGTGAATTTCAATTGAGTGCTGGACATTATGTACACTAAGACGTCAGATGATGCGTTCTTCTAGAGAGGTTTACCGTCCCCCCTGCTGACAGAATAGTGTCTGATCATGTTCTGGTGATTTGCTGAGTCAAGGTTGACTTATAGCTCTGGTAAATCTCCGTCTTCTACCGGTTCACCTCTGACCTGGGCTTTCAACAAAAAACCTATTGTATTCTACAAGGCCCCTCCCATAGGGTACGAAACTCTAATCTTAGTCTTCCAGACTGCTCAAAAACTTCCGCTCTGCTTTTCAGAGGCAGCGTTTCCACTTGCATTTTAAAACCTCTGCTCTGAACAGCCTCAGTATTTGGCAAAAGTTCTCGAGAGGAAAATAGGCTGTGTGCTTGAGCCGCTCCCAAGCCCTTCACCGAAACTCTACGAGTTTCTCTCCCTCCTTAGCAGCCTTCTGCGGGGCTCTGCACTGCACCTCGCCCCAGGATTCCCAGCCTACTACAAGTGCTCTGAGAACTTGGAAGTCCTTTCCCTTCCAGTGCCTTCACTCTTGCAGTTTTCCTTGCCTCAGCAGCTCTCAGCTCCCTTCAAAGGATAATTTCTGTGGTTTATTTGGCTTTTCTAATTATTCTGTTGGGAAGGCTGGTCTGCTGACAGCAATTCCCTCCAACCAGAAAGAGGAAGCAGTTGAGGTGGAAAGGGTGGATGGATTTGAATATGAGAAGTTACCTGCTCTAAAAAGCAGCTATGATCTCCCTGTCGCAAAATCCATTGTTTGTTTGGGTTTTTTTTTGTTCTGTTTTGTTTCCCATCGTCTCAACCTCATCAATCTTTCTTTGGCTCCTCCTCAGAGATTCTCTATTCTCCACTGTTAATCCTTCCTTCCTTCTCCCAGCTTCTCCTCTAGGTCCTCCTTCACTATTTCTTTTCTCAGCATGCATCACTCTTCTTTCTCTACACAATTTTCCTCTGTGCAGACAACCCCTGCTTCTCTGCTAAGAGCCCTGCCCTGTCTCTGAAATTCCAATCTTACCTTCATAACTCACCTATGCCCACCTAGTATGGGGTGGAAGGGGAGAAATTTGCAGTTTCTTCTTAAAGGCGAAGAAGAGGTACAAATGCTCTTAAAATTAGGGCTAATATCTATCCGGGAAAGCAGAAATGCTGGTGGCAGGAATGTGAGAGAGGTTTAGAGGAGGAACTGGCTTGCACAATATAACTTTAAAAAAATACTCAATTTTTTTAAGAGCAGTTTCAGATTCATAGCAAAATTGAGGAGAAGGTACAGAGATTTCCCAAATGCCCTCTGCTCCCACTCATGCATAGTTATTATCAATGTTGCCCCACTAGAATGCTACATTTGTTGTAATTGATGAACCTACACTGACACATCAGAAACACCCAAAGTCCGTGGTTTTACATTGGAATTCTTTCTTGGCACACATTCTGTGGGCTTAGACAAACATGTAAGTGGCATGTATCCATCATTATTATATTATACAGAGTATTTTAACTGCCTCCCAAATCCTCTGTCCTTTTCCTGTGTATCCTTCCTCACCATTATTCCTTGGCAGCCACTGTCTTCATGGTTTTACCTTTCCAGAATGTCACACGGTTAGACTCCTTTAATATGCTGCCTTTTCAGATTGGCTTATTTCCATCTCTAATATGCATTAAGATTCCTCCACATCTTTTCATGGCTTGATAGCTCATTTCTTTTTTAGCACTGAATAACATTCCACTGTTGGGGTGTACCAGAGTTTATCCATTTACCTACTGAAAGACATCTTGGTGGCTTCTAGGCTTTGGCAATTATGAATAAAGCTGCTGTAAATATCTATTGTACAGATTTTTATATGGATGTAAGTTTTCAGCTGCTTTAGGAAAATATCAATGAGAACAATTGCTGGATGATATGACAAGAGTATTTTTAGTTTTGTAAGAAAGCACCAAACTGACTTCCAAAGTGGCTGTACAATTTTGCATTCCACCAGCAATGTCTGAGACTTTCTACTGCTCCACACACTTGTCAGCGTTTGGTGCTATCAGTGTTCCAGATTTTAGCCATTTTAATAGGTGTGTCATGGTATCTTTACACACCATTTGTTGTTTTGGGGTTTTTTTGATTGTTTGTTTAACTTGCATTTCCCTGATAAAATATGATGTGGAGCATCTTTTCATGTACTTATTTGCTCTCTGAATATCTTCTTTGGTGAAGTATCTATTAAAGTATTTGGCCCATTTGAAAAATAAATTTTGGGACACCTGGGTGGCTCAGTTGGTTAAGCAGCTGCCTTCGGCTCAGGTCATGATCCCGGCGTCCTGGGATTGAGTCCCACATCGGGCTCCTTGCTCATCAGGGAGCCTGCTTCTCCCTCTGCCTCTGCCTGCCACTCTGTCTGCCTGAGCTTGTGCTCTCTCTTTCTCTAATAAATAAATAAATAAAATCTTAAAAAAAAAAAAGAAAAATAGATTGTTTTCTTATTATTGAGTTTAAAACTTAAATTTTAAAAAAATTTATGTATTTATTTATTTTCAGTGTTCCAGAATTCATTGTTTATGCACCACACCCAGTGCTCCATGCAATACGTGCCATCCACAATACCCACAACCAGGCTCACTCAACCTCCAACCCCACTCCCCTCCAAAACCCTCAGTTTGTTTCTCAGAGTCCAAAAATTTTAAAAAAAAAAGATTTTTTTTATTTACTTGAGAGAGAGCACAAGTCAGGCGAGGAGCAGAGGGAGAGAGAGAATCAGGCAGATTCCCTGCTAAGCGCAGAGCCTGATGCAGAGCTCGATGCAAGGACCCTGAGATCATGATCTGAGCCCAGGTCAGGTGCTTAACTGACTGAGCCATCTAGGTGCCCCTATATATTGACACTTCCTATCCAAGAATGGGGTATAGTTCTCCATTTAATTAGTTATTTGATTTTGTAAGTTAGAGTTTTATAGTTTTCTTCATATAGGTCGTGTACATATTTTGTTAGATTTATATTAAGAATTTAATTTGGGGGGTTGTCAATGGAAAGAAACATCATTAAATCCACCTTTTTTTTTTACTGGTAAAGAAGAAATTGACTTTTGCACATTAACCTTGTATCCTGCAAGCTTGTTATAATAATGAGTTTCAGAAATTTTCTTGTCAGTCCTTTCAGATTTTCTACATAGATGATAATGTCATCTGTAAACAAAGATAGTTTAATTTTTCCTTCCCAATCTATATACTTTTATTTCCTTTTCTTGTCTTATGCATTAGATAGGACAAACTGGTATGGTGTTGAAAAGGAGTAATGAGAGGAGACATTCTTGCCTTTTTCTTGATCTATAGTTGGAAAATTTTTAGTCTCTAATCATTAAGTATGATGTTAGTTGTAGGACTTGTATAGATATTTTTGATCAAGTTAAGAAGTTTCTCTCTATTCCTAGGGTTTCTTTTAATTATGAGAGGACATAACATTTTAAAGCAAAAGAGAGAAGTAAAGGGAAAAAATTATGAAAATGTGTTTTTTCAGTGGTTGTAAGAGACTGATATGAAATCATAAAAATTTTGAAGGCAATTGTTACAAGGGGGAAAGTTTTTATTATAAATTATGTGAATATATTGAAAACATAAATATTAAAAGATAGTACTTCAAAGCAATGGAGAAGATAAAGATTATTTATTTATTTATTTATTTAACATATACTATATTATTTGCCCCGGGGGCACAGGTCTTTGAATCATCAGTCTTCCACAATTCACAGCACTCACCATAGAACATACCCTCCCCAATGGCCATCACCCAGCCACCCTATCCCTTCCCACCACCAACCCTCAATTTGTTTCCTGAGATTAAGATTCTCTTATGGTTTGTCTCCCTCCCTGGTCCCATCTTGTTTCATTTTTTTCCTCCCTACCCTCCATGACCCCCCCCCCACCCTCCCTCTCAAATTCCTCATATCAGAGAGATAATATGATAATTATCTTTCTCTGATTGACTTATTTTGCTTAGCATAATACCCTCTAGTTCCATCTACACCATTGCAAATGGCAAGATTTTGGGGTTTTGATGGCTGCATAGTATTCCATTGTATGTATATACCACATCTTCTTTATCCATTCATCTGTTGATGGACATCTAGGTTCTTTCCATAGTTTGGCTATTGTGGACATTGCTTCTATAAACATTTGGGTACATGTGCCCTTTCAGATCACTACATTTGTATCTTTAGGGTAAATACCCATATAGTGTGAATGTTGGGTCATAGGGTAGCTCTATTTTCAACTTTTTGAGGAAATTCAATACTTTTTCAGAGTGTCTACACCAGTTTGCTTTCCCACCAACAGTGTAGGAGGGTTTCCCTTTCTCAGCATCCTCGCCAACATCTGTCATTTCCTGCCTTGTTAATTTTAGCCATTGAGAAAAGAAAGATTATTTAATATGTAGTTTCAAATAACCGGTCAACCATCTGTAAAAATAATAATATTGTATAGGAACCTAAAACTTTAGACTAGGATAAATTTCAGATAGAGTAAACATTTGAAAGTAAAAAATAAACCATAAACATGTAAAAATAAGCCATAGGATTTTTTTTTTTTACAATCTTAGACTGGGAAAGTATGACAGAAAACACAGAAGCCATAAAATAAAAGGACTTCTAAAATGTCACCAATAAAGTTAAAAGACAACAACTGGGGAAATACGTGCAACTAAAACCACAGATAGACTATTGTTCTACCGTATAAAAATCTCTTACAAATCAATAAAAAAAAGATCAATAACATATCAGACAAAACCCTAAGGCTGCTAATAGTTTCTAGAACAGAAATACAAATTGCCTTTTGTTAAAAAAATATTTTATTTATTTATTTGATAGAGCACAAACGGGAAGTGAGGCAGAGGGAGAGGGAGATGCAGGCTCTCCGCTGAGCAGGGCGCTCTGAGCAGGGAGCCTGATGTGGGACTCAATCCAAGGACCCTGGGATCACTACCTGAGCTGAAGTCAGACATTTAACCAACTGAGCTACCGAGGCGTCCCTACAAACTGCCTTTAAATATATGAAAATATTCTCAATCTCACTCATAATAAGAGAAACACAAATCAAATCTATGTTGAGATACCATTATTCACCTATCGCATGAACAAATGTTGAAGACTGGTACCATACTACATTAGCAAGGGTATGAAGAAATGTGCACTTTCTACACTACCAGGAAGACTTTAAGTTGGTACAATCTCTATGAGGGGAAATTTAACAATTTCTGTCAAAATTAAAATGCTCATCTCCTTATATCCCATATTTCCCTTTCTGGGACTTTATTCCTGATATAAATTTGTGGACGTGTCAAATAACATATTGGTTGCAGCATTGTGTGTAATGGCAAAATTCTGACAATAAATACCTATGGAGATCTGGTTAAATAAAAATTATTTGTTCATACAATAGAGTATAATGAAATGCCACTGTGACAAAGAATGAAGTAGCTCTTTATGTACGAATACAGAATATCCTCAAGATATGAAGTAAAAATGGCAAGGTGCAGAATATGTGTGTCCTATGCTACCCTTCATGCAACAATTTTTACCAAAGAATATATGTGTGTATTTATATGTTTGACTATGTGTAAAATAACACCGGAATGGTCTATAAGAAACTAGAACTTATTTTTCCCCAGGACAGGAACTGGTTAGCCATGGGTGGTAGGAAGTGAGAAATCTCCCTGTATAATCCTCAGTTTCTTTTGAATGTTAGACCATATGACTATATTCCTATTGAAAAATAAAGTAAACTAAAAAATATCTTTAGGAAACTACACATATGTTTAAATCTTCAGTGACCTTAAATAGAAGATTGTTTGCTAGAGAATGGATTTCTACGAGGTAGGAGGGGTGAGAGAGAGCCTGCACAGCTTTTTCAGACTATAGTTTGAAATCTTCTTGATAGAGAAAAGAAAACACAAACTTAGACAATCAGTTTCCTCCCCTGTCTTGGCTATAAAAAGCTCTTCTCCTAGGCCAGGTTCTCAGAGCCACACTTTGGCTGGCCTCTCAGCAGCCTGCTCTTGCTGGCATCTGACCTGAATGACCTGTACAGAGCCAACCAGGACTAGAGGGTCTCTTCAGAGACATGTCTGAAATTTCTCTTCAAAAGGCCAGTACTTGCTATGCTGCCTCTATGGAACATGTGTGTGTAGTCATGTGCTCACTATTTAGCACGTCTTAATATTGAGAGATGTTTCCTTGCTATGGGGAGTTTTCTAAAGACCGGGTCAGTTAACAGCAAGGGCTCTTCCACATTTAACAAGTGCCCTGAAAACTTCCTATTTTCTTCCAAGTTGTTAAATTCTGAAGATCTAGGACAAGAAGAACCTTTTATTAGTAGGTGTTTTTTGCTGTTCTTGATAAACCCTCACTGTCACCATCTTCACCCAGCATGGTTTTAGGGGAATATGCCTGGACTCTCAGCTCTCCATGAACTAGCTTCAGTTCAGATCTTGGTTCTAATCTCAGCTCTGCCCTGCTAGCTGTGTTAACCATAAACAAGTCAGCTAATATTTTTAGCATTCACCTTTAGGGGGTTTGAGTAGAAGGTCTTCAGGTCTTTCCACATCTGAAACTCTATGACCTAGGGGGGAATTCTCTCCTTTACCCCACCTCCAAAGGAAGTAAATAGACTTAGGCAAGTAACAGAAGAGCTCAAGTATCTAAGAATTTAGAATATGATAGAGAAGGTATTTCAAATCAGTAGGAAGAATATGAATTATCCCATCCAAATGTTACTGAAAACTCATTGACAAGTTAGAAAAATAACTTGGGTCCCTACCTCAAAGTACACATCAAGTAAATTCCAGGTGGCCTAAAAATACAAATGTAAAAAACAAGGGAAGATAGAAAAAACACAGGTAAAAATGATAGAATTCTAGGATGAGAAATACCATTCTAAACAGGATTCAAAGGTAAAAAACAAAAGGAAACTATTGACAAAACAAAACTTTTATATGTCTAAACTACACAAAGTTATAAAAAAACTGAGAAAAGAATTCACAACATATATGACAGCAAAGAGTTGATATTTTTGAATTATGACAAACTCTTAGAAACCAATGAAAAAATAAAAAATGCATTTGACAAAAATACAGTTGAAACATGGCCCAGCAAGTTATACAAAAAGGAGAAGTGCAAATGCTAATACACATGAAAAATATTTTACCTCACTTGTAATAAATGAAATGCCAATTAAAATAAAAATGAAAATGCCTTTTAACCCATAAAACTGGAACATTTTAAAAAGAGTTGTAATAACTAGTGTTGATGAAGGCTTGAGAGAGTAGGTACATTTATACACTTTAAAGGGAATGTAAATTGGTTCAAACTTTCTGGAGGGCAATTTGGCAAACTGATGTAGCATTTTAAAATGTGCATCCTGACATTTAAATCTTCACATTTAAGAACTTATCTTAAGGAAATAACAGGATAAATGCACAAAAATGCCTGTATAAGAACATTCTTTTTTTTTTTTTAAGATTTATTTATTTATTTGAGAGAGAGAAAGAGAGTCTGTGAGCAGGGGACAGGGCAGAGGGAGAAGGGAATCAGGCTCCCCACTGAGCAGGGAACACCACCAGGAGATTAGGACCTGAGTTGAAACCAAGAGCAGGGTGCTCAACCAACTGAGCCACCCAGGCGTCCCTACAAGAACATTCTTTAGTGTGTCATTTACAATAACAAAAACTTGGCAGATCGAAATATTTGTCAATAGAAGAGAAAGCTATGCAATATTTTAAAAATATAGATAGAAATGTCCTCAACATATTAAGTGAAACTGAAGATTACATAATGAAATATATAGTATGATCATATATACATATATTTTTTGCATGTTTGTACTAAAAATAAAATCCAGAACACCAAATATTAATGACTATCTCTGAATGTTTTGGATAATAGGTCATCTTTACTTTCTTATGTATGCTTACCTGTGTTTTCTGATTCTTCAGAAATAACAAGTATTTATTTATTCTTATCCTAAAGAGAAGCAATAAAGCTGTGACACTCTTTCCAGAACTCAAATATGCTCCTTAGAAGTGAAAAGAAAACCATGAGAGATGAGTGATGCCTGTATTTCCATGACATGGCTTTTGTTACCATAGCAAAGTGCACAGAGCTGTGATGTCCAAGACTAAACAACTGGGTGTCTGTCAACTGTCTCAGTAAGATCTGCTTCCTCTATTGCAGACGGAAAGCTGAATTTTCCAGTGAACTTCCCACAAAGTTGTCACTTCACCAGGTGGGCTCCAGCAATAATATTTTGAACAAGGTTTGTCATGGAAATGGTCTTTGGTTTCCATTTTCCATACAGAACAGACGTCTAAGACACAGCAACATACAGTTCCTTCCGTCTGTCTGTCCCACCCTCTTTCTCTGCCCCACACCCATTCTCATTCCCTCCATTTCTTCCTTGACCTTTCTTTCTCTCTTCTTTCTTTTTCTCTTTTTTTCCTCTCCTGGCCTCCCCCACCCCCCCGCCCCCGCCACCCCTTGTTCTTTTCCGGCCATTGCCTCCCCAGACATTGCCAGAGAGCTTCCCAGACACCATGCCCTGGGCTAAATGCTGAACTCAACTTTGGAAGCCTCATGGGGGCAAGGGAGCCTGTGTTCCAGGTCCCTGCAGCGGATGGCAATACCAAAGAAAAATGGCAATCGCAGGATTTTGTGATTTACTTTACTTATGGGTGAAAAACTGGGATGGATACCGTGGTTCTATTTTTTTAAAAATGTTTTATTTATTTATTTGTCAGAGAGAGAGAGAACATCAGCAGAGGGAACAGCAGGCAGAGGGAGAAGCAGGCTCCCCACTGAGCAAGTCTCCCTCCCACCCCCAATGTGGGACTCGACCTGGGATCCTGCCTGAGCTGAAGGATTAACTTCATTGCTTAACTGACTGAGCCTCCCAGGCATCCCACTGTGATTCAATTTTTAAATATAAAAAACAGCGAACAAGGTGTGCAAGACATTTCGAAACAACACGTTTATAAGCCTGTTTCAAAACATTAAGCAAATATGTAAGTCATTAAAGAGGTGAGATTAAATATCCCATATTAAGTTATCATAAGTGAACCAGTGAACAATATGACATTAAAAATAAGCAGTCATAAAATGAAAATTAAAATTTGAGAAAATGATATTTGAAATACCCTACTCCTCTAATTTGATTTTAAAAGAGAGTACAGTTTTTTAAGCTTTGCGCAGTGGCAGTATCGTAGCCAATGAGGTTTATCCGAGGCGCGATTATTGCTAATTAAAAGAGAGTACAGTTTTAAAAATAAAATGCTTCAGTGGTGTCATTGTTGAATAGCCAGTGTACTTTTAGGCCAGATTTCCCAAGTGTTGGAAATAACTCTGTGATTCTAAGGACTGATTATAGATTACCTTTCAATTATTTTCCTTTGACTCAAATTATAGGTTTTCCTGCTTTATAACTGAGGAATTCTGGGACCTCTTAAGAGTTATGTGTGTGTGTGCATGCACGTGTGTGTGTGTGCAAGTTTATGGTATGTGTGTATAAGGTGTGTGTGGCTCTATGTGTGAATATGTGTGTTGTGTGGGACATATGTGGGTGAGTGTGTGTGTGTGTGCAAATTGTGTGTGGGGGTCTGTGTGCATGCATGTGATGTGTGTGATACTTACATCCAGGTGAGTATATGATATGTGTGTATGCGGTGTGTGGGCAGCTGGGCTGGGGAGCTGGCAGAGACGAGCAAAATTCCCTCACCCTGCAGTTTGACTCCGAGTCTGGATCTTTCTCTACCTAATCTTGGTGGACTGTGGTCAGAAGGTCATGTTTGGTGCCTTGTTTATTCACATAGGCACACACCACCACAAAACCACAGGTAGTTTGTGAGGCCGGAGGGCTGATAGGAAGTGTCAACCCCAAGTTACCCCTGCAGCTCCCAGGTCAGGGGAGGGCCAGACACTTGCCTTACTAGGAAGAAACCTCAAAGAGACTCCAAGCAGCCCCAAGGTGGGCGGTGTCAGGGAACCAGCTCAGAGAGGGTCCTGTCCCGTGTTTGCCAACCTGAGCATTTCACATTTTAGTGGGTAGTAAAATCAGTTTAGTAGATCGCAAAGCTTCTTTTTTGAGAGGTAGAAGAGAAAAATGGGCCTTGCATTAGTGAGGGTAGGTACAGATTCTTGGAACTTGTGTTTCAATTCTGTATGTGTATGCATGTACATGTGTGTGCTGGGTTATGATGTAAGATGAATTTGATATCCTTTGTTGTGATCACTTTATGTTTTTTATTTTAGAGCAAGAAAATGGAGAGCGTGCAGCGAAAGAGATTTGCTAAGATCGCAGCTCCCCAGTGATGGGAGTTTTCCTGTTATATCACATATCAGAGAGCCAATAGTGAGTCACTAGAAATGACCAGAATAATGACTCCTCTCTTCCTTGTGTGGAAAACAGCACTTTTTGTCTTTTTTGAAATATGATTGTTTCTCAAAATTTTCAAACTTCCTGGAATTTCCAAATGAGAGAATTGAACAACTTGGCTGATGTTCAAAGTTCTCTTCAACTTTGAAAATTCTAGAGTTCTAGGACTTTAAGGAGGTCAGAGAGAGAGAGAGTATGTAAGTGACTCAGTGGTGATCTATGGGGAAAAACATTTTTATCTAGAAACAGTGAATGTGGGTTCAAGTGTTACCTCTGTGCCTATGGGACCTGTGGTAAGTCATTGGACATCCTCCCCACTATTAAAACAGTCTGTCTCATCGTGATGGTAGGAGTCCAATGTGATCATTGTGCGAGATGCTTGGGAAAGCACAATAGTGAGGCAAGAGTTGCTATTAGTAATCTAATATCTGCTCTGGTCTTGGCATCCTGTCTTGGAGCCAGTCTGAGGGGCCAGGTACACACACTGAAGGCCAGCCTGGGCACCCTTCCCACACCTATGCAAGGGAACACAACATACCTCTTATCCTAATAAGAATTATGTCACATAATCAATTGTTGCTTACTTTAATGATATTTTTTAGTTTATGAACATACAATGATTGGGGTCTCATTAGAAATATTAAAGTCGGGACGCCTGGGTGGCTCAGTTGGTTAAGCGGCTGCCTTCGGCTCAGGTCATGATCCCAGCGTCCTGGGATCGAGTCCCACATCGGGCTCCTGGCTTGGCAGGGAGCCTGCTTCTCCCTCTGCCTCTGCCTGCTACTCTGTCTGCCTGTGCTCGCTCTCTCTCTCTCTCTCTCTCTAACAAATAAATAAATAAAATCTTTAAAGAAAAAAAAAAAAAGAAATATTAAAGTCAAAATGGAGTCTGGACTGGATGAAACACTATGTCCTGACTTTGTCACTGTGCCCGCTTACTTAGTGCCCCTTGTAGCTGGCACAACCCTGCCTACCTCTGCAGTCTGCATCTTGACCGTTGTCCCTCTCACCTGCACACAGTCTGGATGTCCTGGCTTTCTCTTAGGCCTTCAGACATTCCAAGCTTCATCTTCACTTTCACGTGTGCTGCTCCCTCAACCTGGAAAGCTCTTCCTTCCTCAGTTTCCCTCTGACTACAATTGCTCAGCCTTCAGATCTGAGCTCCGTGGTTGGTTTTCAGAAGTCAAGTTAGCACTCCTTGGGTGAACCCCGATAGCACCTTGAACTTTGCCTTGGAAGGGTTTGGGTTAGAATTTTACATTCAGTCATGGAGTAGTTTGAGGACTATTTATCTTCTTAACCTAGAAGTTCCATGAGATAAGAGGGATTTTTTCTGTGTTTAACCAAGGACAGTGCCATAGTGCAGGGGTCCATGCTTAAAATGGCACATTGAGTAAGTGAATGTCTTTGTGGGTCTGTAGACCACACTCAGAAAGCATGTGTTTCAGGCCCAGGCACATGATTACATAATATGTGCCGAAGGAATAAGGCAGCTCTTGAGCAACTTAATGTTTTAAATGTGACCAAATAGGATTCTTCCAGAGAAAGTCAGCCTAAACCCCAAACCTCTTCATTTCCAGAAGAGTCTGTATTCTCAATAGGCCTATCTTGTGTTTTTTTCTGAATAACCAATTAGATGCTACAGTTTTCTTCCTGCTGCGTTTTGACTCCCCAAAGACTGAGGAGAGAGGGAAGAAGAGAGGCCCTTTGTTTATTGGCTCCTCTTAATTTCCCATTCACTTGGTACAGTAGAGATTCAAAACCTGTTGGTATTGGTCTGATAGGTACTATCCTATGTGGTCTTGTTCCATCGTGCATCTAGGAAAAAGCATTTGGGTGCCTGCCTATGAAATATTTAACAAAGCATATTTGTGTAGCATTTCACAAAGCACCACTTCCTGTGTTACCTGATTTAAACTCCACAGTGCTGTAATGAGCTGAAAGGATTTTCCAAATTGTATACCCAGTGAAACTCAGAGACATTCAGTTCCTTGCCCAAATGAATGTAGCAAGTATTCTGGAGAGCAGGACTCAAACTTGGCTCTCTATTAATCTATAATAACCCCTTTTGCATTTGTGTTTCATAGGATTCATAATACTTCATAATTGTTCCTTAGATTTTATGGCACTTATTTTTCCAATTATGCCACATTAATTAATATGATACTTACAATAACTTGCTGAGGTAGGTGGGGCAAGGATTCATCCTATTAGTAGAATGGCTTGGGGCAGATTTCACTTCCCTGCTCTCCACAGGACTCACTGTGTAGACAGACCGGCTCCCCAAAGACGAGCACATCTTAATCTCCAAATCCTGTCAGTATGTTATCTCAGGTGCTAAAAGGGACTTTGCAGATGTGATGAAGTCAAGAATCTGGAGATGGGGAGATTACCTCGAATTATCTGGGTGGGCCCAATGTAAACACAAGGGTCCATATAAGAGAGGGGCTGGAGCGTAGGAGAACAAGATGTGATGATGGAAGCAGGGGTCAGAGAGAGGGAGCTTTGAAGATACACCATCATAAGCGTGAAGATAGAGGAGCCACAAGCAAGAAATCAAGAAATGCAGGCATCTAGAAGAAAGATAATTCCAGAAGAAACAAATACTGCCTCCAGAAGGAACACAGGCCTTGCCCACACCTTGATTTTGGGATATCTGACCTCAAGAACTATAATAAATGTGTGTCATTTTAAGCAACTAAGTTGTGGCAGCTTATTACAGTAGCAATAGAAAATGAATGCATTGCTCCAAACAATGATTGACTTCAGTAGGTAAGGAGAATTTCAGATGATTTCTGGTATATTCCAGACCCCAGGCTCAGAGGAAAGAAATAGGCCTTAGGATGTAGAGGAAGGTCAGTATGTCACAAACTGCTGCTGTCTCGGAAAGGGATGTGAGGTCCTGCAGTTCTTGTCTCTAAAGTCTTCCATTGGCCTCCCACTGCCTGACCCAACCCACCTCTCCGACCTATCTTAGCCTATCTCTCCCTCACTCACTGTGCTCCAGAGATACTCTTCCTGTTCCTAGAAGCCTCTGCAGATCCTATCTCTTCTGCCGGAAATACTTTCATGGCAAAACTCCACATTGCACCTTCTCATTGTCTCTTTAGACAGGGTGTATATGACCATCTCTCCAAATTGGGCCCCAAATCATTCTCAACTCCCTCAATTAATTTTGTCTACTTTATAACTTTTTTTTTTAAAGATTTTATTTATTTGTCAGAGAGAGAGAAAGAGCACAAGCAGGCCGAGTGGCAGGCAGAGGTAGAGGGAGAAGCAGGCTCCCCGCCGAGCAAGGAGTGGGATGCGGGACTTGATCCCAGGACCCTGGGATCGTGACCTGAGCTGAAGGCAGTGGCTTAACCGACTGAACCACCCAGGCGTCCCTACTTTATAACTTTCTTTATCACTACCTAAGACTATCTTCTTCATTGTCCCCTCCTATTTTCTGGGGTCCCTCACTGAAATGCATGAAAGTATCTGGCTCACAGCTTTATCCCAAGTGCCTGAATATATTAGCTGCCCAATAAATGTCTGTTGCCTGAATGAAGAGACCAGAGGCAGCCTTAGATCAGAAGCACCTGGCTTCCCTAAGCTTCTCTTCCAGCCCTCAAGGAGTTTCTGCTTAAAACATGAACATTACAAACCCTCAAGTTCTTTTCTCTCCAGGGTTCCTGGCTGCTTTGAGACACACACCTCAGTTCCAATAGAGAAAGAGAAAAGCAGCCCCTCAGATCTAGGACCTCGCCTGGCACTCACAGCTGGCCCTCGGCATTCTCCTGTTTAGCAGAAATATTTCCATAGAACACCAACATCAGACAAGGTTGCTCTGTGACCTTGATGGAACAAAGCAAAAACAAGATTACTCCATAATCATGCCTGGACTCAGACCAAAATAAGAACACTGTCCAAACCACAGAAATGGCCAAAGATGCCCTTTTCCTGGCTTATATGAGTGACTGATACTTCTTTACTAAGTACAGCTTTAGCCTTGTCTCATTCCTCTTAGCCTTTTCCATGAAAATAAGATATCCAAGCATAGAATCACCCCTGCTTCTGATAACATCTAATCCAGAGCAAAGTCCCACCTAGTTGAGCCCTCAAGAAGCCCCTGAGCCAAGCCTCACTCCTGTAAATTCTCTGACTGAGATGCCCCCCACCCTGGCTCCCCACGGTGTTGTGTGAGCCTTCACTGCAACCACTCTAGGACCCCAGCAATGCTCAACTCCAGGTGAACCTGGTGATCTCTGGCGGGAAGGCATGGACACTCTGGACTGGAAGTCAGGCCCAGCTGCCTTGCCATCTTGGAGGAAGAAATGCTAGTTGGGCCAGCTAGTCAGCTAGAAAATCCTGAACTACCTCACCAGTGAATCAGTAAGACTGGCTGCCCGTTGGGTGTGTATCGCCCAGCTTGCTCAAGAGTGGGGAGGTGAGGTTCTAGGCGGAGCAGCTTCCTGACCCGCACATGGCACGTGAGGGCCCAGCAGGTGCAGCTGTAGCCTGCCTGGCTTCCTGCGGGCGTGGGGGCTGGCAGTGGGTGGCGGTGGGATCTTCCCCAGACACAGCTGCTCCCTGTTGCCCATCTTGTCAAGTCAATCTCCCCAACAGCTTCAAAAACCAGTCACACCTCCACTATTTGCTCTGCCCCATCCTCCTTCCCGAACCAATTCTCTTGTGGATCTCTTTACTATCTTACCCACCCCCCGTCCCCGCCACAGCTGAGTCAGAGCCACTATGGCAGCCTCCAACACAGCCTTTGCCACAGGTATGTGCATCTGTGCCGCTGGGCTCTAACCTCTGGGCCTCCTTCCCTCTTTTAAAGCCCTGCTGGATGATTAACTCCCTTCCTCCCCACAGTCTTGAGGCTTGAGCCCTGCAGGCTACTCATGCTGATAAGCAGCTGCTCTGCACGTGTACCAAGCAAGCTCAGGTTACAGGAGCTGTCATCAGCTTGAATTACGGGTTTGGGATAATCTTGTGGACAGTATGTTTGTTTGATTTTGATGGGGTGGTGGGAGTGAGTTTTGGGTTGATCATTACCCCCTGGAGAGCCTAAGGCCCCAGCACCGAGACCACACCTGTGCCCTTCCTCTTTTGGCCACTCTCTCCCCACTGCCTGAGTCCAGAATGGTGACTGCCCAGCACCCGGCAAGCTCTCAGGGCTCTAGCAGAAGGTCAGGCAAGGACTGATTTCCTGTGAAGCTGAGGAATGATGCCGGTTTCTCAGGAGATCCTCCATCTCACCCCCAGACCAGCATCTGTGCTGACAGGAATGGGGCAGAGGGACCTGTTCTCAGGGATCCAGGAAGTTTCTAGGCTCTCCTGACCCGGCCTGCCTGAGTTGTTTGTTCCTAGCTCTGAGCTTCATGGCCTTCATGGTCACAAAACATTGACCCTAGGGGAAACAAAAAACAACAACAAAACATTGACCCTAGAGTATTGTTTTTCTAAAACTGGACATTTGCCAGCCCAAAAACCCCAGGGACAAGCTTAATCCTGTTATGGGTTAGAGTTAATCTCTGATGTCCTTCTCATCAACCATCTCTTGTAAACACCTGATGACACTTCACACAGCAAGGTCAAAGATATATCCAGATGCTTTTTTTTTAAAGGGGAGCATTAGGATAAAGGATACTCTCCTGCCTTAAATAGAACCAGACTAATGTAAATAAAAGAAAGGGAGAAATGTCCAAAATACAATGCTACCTGAAAAAAGCAAAGGTTGCAAAATAATATATATACCATGAGCTCATTTTTACAACCCTATATTTGTAATGCTTTTATGTGTAGAAAAAGAGTTGAAGGGATATTTACCAATCTGTTATAGAAGGAGAATTATGAGAGGACCTTCCATTTTTTATAAAGTCATGTCTGTTATTTTTGCAATTCGTAACTAGTTTTTTGAAAAGGAGACTTGAGATAGCAACTCTTCCTCTCAGCCATTTATTTTTTGCTTTATTATTAGAAGAATTTTACTTAAGGAATTTTAATGTATATCTTTATTTAAATTTTTATTATCTGTCATTTCTAATTCTCTCCTTTAAGAAAAAAAATCTCAAAGCACAATATTCTCACAAGGTTCACAGTGATACCAGCCTAGGGAAATGCAAGGAGCAGGGATCATTCCAGAGCCCCTCAGAAAAATCGTTCCTTGGGGAAGTGGTTGAGGGGCAGTTATTCATTTATTTATTCAACAGACCTTAAGGAGTCCTGCTGAGGGTCAGGCTGTGTGCTTGCCACCAGGGCCAAATAGTTGACAAAAAGAGATGAGAACTTCAAGGAGACACTCTAGGCTCTTGGGTTCTGGTCAGACAGCAGGCTCATCCCCAACAGCACAGAGCCATGGGCAAGCATGGGGGGTGGAGAGTCAGGCTGTCTGAATTTCCACCCCAACTCTACCACCTAATAGCCTCAGGGGCATTTGCCAGTTAGGGTCTGGGTCAGATGTTAATAACAACAACCAGAAACAACACAGGCTTAAACAAGATAGAAGTTTATTTTTCCTTCATTTAAACAGACATGTCTGGAGGCAGGCAGTGTGAGGCTGGGACAGCAAGTCACCATCACCAAGGACTCAGGCTCCTTCTGTACTTCTGCCCTGTCATCTTCAGCTTGTGGCCTCCTTCCTCAAGGTCACAGGTTGGTGTTGGAGCCTTAGCCGTCAAATCCATCCTCTAGGCAGGCAGCCGAAAGCAGGGGAAGAGGGTAAGAAAAAAAGCCCATGTAAGTCCACACCCTTTTAAAATTTTTTGCTTTTTTGGAAATGTAACCCAATGACCAGTATGTGTATTGCAGGGATAGCTGCCTACGAGGGAGTCTGGAAAATGTAGAAAAATGAAGACTTTGAGCTGTCCCCATTGCCTGCTCAAGTGGAACCCAGCTTCTCTTCACAAGTAAGAAAGGGACTTTACATCCTACCTGAGTACCTAGCTGTCTCTGCCCCAGGGTCCTATCATCGCCTATTTCCCCAATACTGGAGGATTCTGTAAGATGATACTTGCGAAGCCTTTCAAATGTCACTTCTCCTTTGAAGCTTTCCTCAGTAAAGTTGGTCACTTATTTACTTGTGGATCCAAAAGCACATTCTTCACACCCAAATCCTAAACTGGCTGGGTTTTATTATAATTTCACATGACTTTCTCCACTGCTGGACTTTGAGGCCAAGGGTGAGGCCTTCCTTATTCACCTTTGTACCTGGAGTGCCAGCACACTGTAGATTCTCAATCAATCTTTATGGACTAAATCGAAGAATTGCCCTCTATTTTATTTTGATGGAACTTCTGGAACCAAGTTTATTTCTAAACCCAGATACCCTCGGGGCCCTAAACCATCATCTTTGAAAAGTCACTTTTAGGTTTTGGTCTTAGGCCTGAGACAGAATGAGAAGAACAATGGCACTAGCTTCTAATAGCTGCTTTGTCCCTTACCTGCTGTGTGACTTCAGGAAAATTGCTTAACCTCTCTGAGCTCTAGTTTTCACTGGAAAGTGGGGGTAATATTAATGATTCATTGTACAGGATACATAGATTAAATGAAGGTGTTCAGGATGGATCTGGCATGGACCAGAACTCATCAGTAGACACAAGCATCTTTGGTCTTCTTTCGTTATTTTCCCCTGTGTTCTAGTAGAGCTAGTCCAGGCAAGTTAAAAATAGCCAACACTTTTTGAATGTTTACTGTATGCCAGGTGTTACCTTGAGGTAGGTACTATCATATCACCCCATTCTACAGATAAGGATACTGAGGTTCAGAGAGTCGGGGCAGTCTGGCCCCAGAGCTCATGCTTCTCTGCACGCACCCCACTGCCTTTTGTGGCAGATTTGGCAATGTTTAGCGGGAGCTTATCCCCAACAACTTTTCCAGAGTCTAGCCACTGACCATTTCTCTGGGTGCTCCAGAGACCACATCACTCTGGGGGTAGACAAAGAGGATTCTGGGTCAGTTTCCTCCCAGGGATGATTTTCTCAGCTTAAAAGTTCCCTCAGAACCCAGCAGCTCCTCCTACTCCTCAGAGAACATCATGAAAAGTTCAGTTTAAGAGCCTGAAAACAGCTGTGACCTCAGAGCTGTTGTTGTTGTAAGAGTCACCCCTACCTCATGAAAATCCAGCCTGTGAAAAATTCAGACTTATAAAAAAAAGATCAATGTGTGTGCGTGGGAGGGATGATGTACATTATCTAAGGATAATTTACTTTATAAAGTATGGTACCTAAGCCTTCCTTTATTTGGCAATCTTTCCCTGTGTACTTATAGTGATTTCATTTTTTTAAAAAATTCCATTTATGGGAAAGTTCACAAGGACACAGCTATTAAGCCAAGTGAGATACACACCCATATAATTCTGTGATCTTGATATTGCCAGGAAATTGCTGCAAACAGTGCCCTATGTTACCCTTTCCCTTGTATTCTTCTTTTCCAAATTTTCCTCTGAGCAGGTACTTTTGAACCCAATTATAAGAAGAACATCATTGAAAATCATTCAATTATCACAGCAGAGAGAAGTTAATTTTGGCTGTGCCGGGAGCTCCCCTCATCCACTACTATCCTTTTGCAGCACTGGAAAATTACAAAGTTTCTTTCCCTACTGTTTTAAAACTTGCCAGAGCCTTTTGGGAATCAACCTAAAGGATCTGGCTCCCAGCCAGGAGCAGAAGGGTGGGGGCAGATCACTCGTGACATCACGGAACGTGGAGGCTAGTGAAGGAAGAGATGGTTCCAGGAGCTGGCCTTGGTTTCTGGGCAAGCTGTGCCAACACGCTGCCTCCAGTGTGCCTTTCTGACCAGACTGCCTTTCATGGGGAGTGAGATTACTGGCCAGAAAGGGCAGAAAGCAGTGGGGAGGAGGAGGAGAACTGGGAATGAGAATCCATAAAACCTTGGAGAGAGAAATAAAGCGTAGGTTTCCATTACATTTTCAGCAAGTTTAAACCCTACTTGAATATGAAACAGAAGTTATGGGTTGCCAGGGACTAGAAGCTACTCAAACACCACCAGCCTCAGCCGAAAAAGAATGAGGCAACCAAACATTGGATAATTTTTGTGATTGGCGTTCTAGAGGAAACTGGAGCCAGCTGCAAGTTTACATTTCAGGAAAAACCTGGCCTGGTGAAGCCTCTTCTGACTCATGCTTAGGGGCTAGAGCTCATGTCTATTGCTGGAAAAGGTTCACATTTCCTTGTAAAGCAACGAAATGCAGCGATGGGACTCAGGCCTTCTTAGAAATCCTCTATAAGCTTTTCTCTGAAATCCTGCACTGTCTTCTTTTATTTTTATTTATTTATTTTTTAAAGATTTTATTTATTTATTTGACAGAGAGCAAGAGCACGCACAAGCAGGGGGAGCATCAGGCAGAGGCAGAGGGAGAAGCAGACTTTCCCATGAGTAGGGAGCCCAGTGCTGTGGAGCTCTTTTCCAGGACCCTGAGATCAGGACCTGAGCTGAAGGTAGACACTCAACCAACTGAGCCACTGAGGTCCCTCCCCCAACCCACTTCTTTGAACAGGGCATGTCAGGGTGAGGCCTATAGGAGTATAGGACACAGATTTAAAGAGGCCCTCACTCTCAGGACTCTGCAAGTACATGGTTGGTCCCAACATGGAGGGCCTCCTTAAATCTGGCTCCCTAGAGCCTTGCTTTGCGCACTCTCCTCCCTGCCCTGTCTTTCAAAGTCCCCACTAGGCAGCCCCTATTCTAAGTCCCCTTGGTTTGGGATAGGGTGTGAGATATCTAAGAGCTCCTCAGAAGATTCAAATGTATAACCAGGATGGAGAGACACTGCCTTAAGTGAACAAGGGTTGTTGGTAAATTGAATCCAACTAAAAGCCATGAATCAACCTTGACTTCCTCTCTTCCCAGCATGTTAAGTGGGGAAAGATTCTTGCCAAATTCATTTCGGTTTGGTCTATTCACTATATTATAGGTCACAAAGGGTCCTCTATCCAGTCATCAGATAAATTACAGGACACCCAGCTGAATTTGAATTTCAGATAAACAACACATGATTCCAACCCAACCAGGCATCCGATGTGTCTGTTTACTAGATCTGGTGATCCTCATTTTGCATGACATGTCAAAGTATGTGGACTTGATTACAGGCAGCATTTCCTAGTTTGTATTACAAAACAAAGTTGCAGTGGATAAAACAGGTATCATGTTAAGAAAAAAATTCCATAGTCAACTAAATTTGTCAAACAGTGGCTTAAACCAAGTTAGCCAGGGTTTTTTGTGGTTTTTTTTGACCACAAAATTTCTTGGAGCCTTTAATGTGTAAATGTACACTGTGCCCCTTCAAGTTGGAGAACTAGGGAGTTCTTACATACCTGGGGGACATCTTAAATAACAGATATTCAAAAAAACTTAAATGTGGAAAATACTACAGTGAGAGGTGGGGTGCTGCTGAAGGGTTTTAAGCAGGCAAGTGACAGAGACCAGTGATTGAGACAGATAATTTCACTTGGCAAACTATTGATTTTTGAGAGGAACAAGACTGAAAGCAAAGGACTGAGACAAAAGGCATTATTAGTTTGTTAGTGCTGCCATAACAAAATACCACAGACTGGTTTCAATGACAGAAATTTATCTTCTCACATTTCTGGAGGCTAGAAGTCTAAGGTCTAGATGTCAGCAGAGTTGGTTTCTTCTGAAGAATCTCTTTTTGGCTTGGAGACGGCCATGTTCTCCCTCTGTCTTCATGTGGAAATCCCTCTGTGCATTTTTGTGTCCCAGTCTCCTCTTCTTGAAAGGACACCAGTTATGTTGGATGAGCTAACACTCATAGGACCTCATTTTACCTCAGTTACCTCTTCGAAGTTTCTATCTCCAAATACATATTTTTGCAGTACTTTGGACTAAGTCTTCAACATAGGAATTTGGGTAGGGGGATACAATTCAGCCCATAACAGAAGATATTACAGTAATCCTACTGGATGACAATGCAGTCAATATTGATTTTAAGTTGTTGTTGGTGGGAATGCAGACAAGGGATTGGATCCTAGAAATATTAGAGGCAGGACTGAAGGGACAGATGAATTGATTAGATGTGGTGAATGAGCAAAAGTAAAGCATAGTGTCTAGTAGAGAATAGCACTCAAATATCTTTGTTTCCATCTCTACTTTTCCCTGAGTTTAGAATAGAATCTTTCATGTAACAAAAATCTACACTCATGCATATTGGTGTTGGACTGAATTCATGTCAAAGATAGAAGCATGAGCAACACAGTTATTAAATATTTCCTCCTTATTTTAAAAAATGACCACTAGTTTTTGTATTGGGGTGATTGACTAATCTCTGCATCATCTCTCTCCACCCTTGGAAAAAAATATTGAGCTTTATGGGAATGCCTGGCTTACCTGTGCTAGATTCATTCGGGCTCCACTGAGTGGAGTTCTGGTGGTTTCCAAGGAGAACAAAGGCTTAGTGAGGAACAATGTCTTGGATAGTCTCTCCTGGAGACTGAGGTCCTCAGGCCTCTTAAGACACATTGAAGACCAGCCCTAGTCTCTGTCTTCAGCCTAAGAGTTAGCCAGAGTAGATAATAACTTTAGAGAATTGAAGTCCTGGTCAAATTTTGATCATATGAAAACAATTACTGAATAGTTTATACAGATGAACAAGTAGCCAAAAGATATTTTGGGGGGTGGCCTTCAGTTCTGAAGGATCTATAGAACTCCACAAAAAAGAAACTCTTGAGATTGCTGGAGTTAGGAACTCCAGATCCACAGGTCAAGGCAACCTCTGAGTACCAGCTTCTAAGTTCTCCTGGCCTTATTTGGCCTGGGTACCAAGAACATCAACAACTGGATGGCTATAGTATGAAGGGGTGTCTTGGTAACACCCTGAAGTTCTGCCAGACCTACCACAGGCTAGGACCCATCTTTGCTGAGGTGTACAGAATTCTTGTTGATACAAGTGTTCTTTAAATTAAAAGCAATAAATTCCTTTTGGTTTAACTTAAAAAAAATAAGTTGAGGGAACTTGGATTCTTTTCCCTTTGCCTCCTGAGGACTGATGCATTTCTCAGCCTTTGGGCCTTTCTACCTAAGAAATAAAAATGCCAGCCAATGTGCAGCCACTGCCTGTAATCTTTGTCTCTTCTGAGTCTTTAATCTTTCCATGGCTTCTTCCTTTCAGCCTACACTTGAAGTTTACCTCATTCCAAAGATTTTCCCTTGACCAGTCATCTTGTAGCATTAATATTCTGCCTTGTTGTAGAGCTGGAGTCTTGCCCTGCGCTCCTTATTCAAGTAATAGCTACTTGAAAGGCAGGAAGGAGTTCCTCCCTGACTCTCCCTTGGCTTTTAGCATGCACCTTGATGATGGCAAATACTCAGCCTGTTGTCCTGAATCTGATGTAAAGCTTCTACTACTACCTCCTCTCCTTTCAACACTCAATAATTCCTAGTATGCTCCACGGTTGATATCTTTTCTCCTTAATTTAAATTCATCCCACAACATTTGCAGTCCATTTCATGCTCCATTTGTAGTATCTTGTTTGCAAAAATGGTCAAAATCATCCCCTTCCGTGTATTCATGCCCCTTTTGCAATGTAACTTTCCATTTCCTCCCATCAAGGGATAGAATCTATTTTTCCACCCTCTGACCTGCTTTGACCAGTAAATCAGAGCAGAAGTGACGCTGTGTCTAGCCTTTGAAAGACTTGGTGAGTTTCTGTTCTCTCTCTTAGAATTCTGTCCAGCTACCATGTGAACAAGCTTAAGCTATATGAATGACCACACAGCCAAGTCAACTCTGTCGCATCTGTTGGCTTTAGCTGACAGCAAGTTAACTTGCAGAAGCAGAGCTCCTTAGCTGACCTGTAGCTGACCGTGGATGCATGAAAGAACCCAGCAAAGACCAGAAGAGTATACAGTGGATTCCCCCAAACTGCTGATTTCCAGAATCATGAATTATAAATGGTTGCTGTTTTGAGCAACTAAGTTTTGGGGTTGTTTGTTCCGTAGCACTATTTAACTACATACCATCCAAAATGTTCTTCTGAACATTTGAAGAGTATAATGAACTTCCAGCCAATCAATATGGCTCCACAAGTTTATGCTTTTATACAATTTTGGTGCTCTAAACTCATAGTAATAAGAGATAAAATAGGAAATAAAAACTGGATAGCTGGCTCATGGGTAAACATCTCAACAAACTAGAAATTTACAGTGCTCCAGGAATGAAAGCAAGGAAAGGTCACTGGGAGTTTGTTCTCTGCAAAGTAAAGGGAATTCCACTTGAGGCAGAGGATGAAAGCATGTTTACTGTTGAAGCCAAGGGTTGGTGGGAGGTAGGTAGTGCCCCCAGTGTCAACAGTTCATGAAAGGAGGCTTAAAAATAATTGCCAAGTATTACCATCCAATCAGGCATTCTCCCCTCACCTCCCCCACCTACTTTGCTAAAACCAATGGTCAGTTTTCACTCTTCATTTTACCAAGCAGAGTTGATCCTCTCAAACTTTCTTCTTTGCTATGAGAGGATACAACACTTCTCTGGTTTCTCTTCTACCTCATTGGCCACTTTTCTCAGTTGTGTTTTTTCTTTTTTTTCTCAGTTTCACTTTCAATGATTCCCCCTCATCTTCTCAAACTCTTGATGTTGGAGAATGCTTAGAATCCTTCACTGGTCTTGTTCTCTATCCATCGTCACTCCTTTGGTGACCTTACACATGTTCCTGGCTTTTAAATATCATCTAGATCCTGGCCACTTCCAATTTAAATTTCCAGCTCAGATCTCTCTTTAAACTCCAGGTCATATATCGAGCAGCCTACTTAATATCTCTATTGGGATGTCTAGCAGAAATCTCAAATTCAAATGAACTCCTAATTTTCCCCTGCCCTACCTGCTCTACCCTCAGTCTACCCCATCTCAGGTAATGGCAACTCTGTCCTTCCATTTCTGAGACCCCACACCTTGATATAACCATTCTTTCATTATCTTTCAACAAATGTATCAGGAAATAATGTTAATTCTATCTTCAACGTTTGTCTAGAATCTGATCATTTCTTATTCGGGATCACGGCTTTCAGCAAACAGTAAGCCTGGGAAAGTGAGAGGACACAGTCTCATGAATGGAAAATGAGTAAAGCTACCTGCTGGCTCAGTGCCTAGATCTATAGTATCCCCAGTCTCACCAAAAGACAGAAGCCCCCCCCCCCCACCACCGCCAGCTTCTGAGTCCGGGTGAGGCAACCGCAAAGCTATTATTTGGGAGAAAGTGGGAAGAGAATAAAGTAAAAACCTTCCCAAATAAGATTTGGAGAGCCTGCAGATCAGAATTCGAAATCCTACCCAAAAAAGTCATATTAATAAAGTAAGTCAACAAATTATTTGTCCTAAATAAAATTATTCTATAGAATAGCCTGAAAAATATTTTTTAAATGAGTATGTTTTAGTGTCTTCAAAGAAATAAAGGACTAGCTTCTGTTTTTCTTTAAAAGAGCATGAAACAAACTGAGGGTTTTGGAGGGGAGGGGTGCGGGGGGTGGGTGAGCCTGGTGGTGAGTATTAAGGAGAGCACGTATTGCATGGAGCACTGGGTATGATGTATAAACAATGAATCTTGGAACACTGAAAAAACAAAATAAAAAGTTTTTTTAAAAGAGCATGATATGAAACACGAATAAGCATAAACAAAATATGTTATGTAAATGCAAAATAAGTTATTAAAAATCTTTGATTTAAAAATGATAGTAATTTGAATTTAAAATTCAATCAATAAGATAAGCTCTAGACTGAACAAAAAGACATAGAGAATTAAAGAATTGCAAAATAGTACTGAGGAATTTACCCCTACACAGCCAAAGATACAGAGAGAGCAAAGATATGAAAAAAGACAAGGACCATAGTTTAAATAGCTACCACCCATGGCAAATAGGAGTTCTGAAGAAGGAAATGAGGGACGCAGTCTTTGAAGAGGTAAATAGGAGAGACCTTTCCAAGACTGAAAGAAGAGAAGAGTTCTCAAACTCCGTGTCCTAAGATGACTAAAGGAAATTCATGCTTGTCAGACACGCTGAAGCAAAACTGCAGGGTGCTAACATTAAAGAGAAGAGCTCAGAAATTTCCAGAGGGGAAATATTATATTATCTATAAAGGAGTGACAACTGCATAAAACAGTTCTTATCAACAATAACAGAGTTAAAAACTCCACTAAAAGAACTATTAAAGGATGTTACTCACTCAGAAGAAGATGGAGTCTAAGGCATAAAATGCAAGAAATAATGATAAAACAGAAAATGATTACATTTATCAGTAAGTCCAGTTAATTATTGACCATGAGGGCATACATATTAACATATTTTTGGATTTAAAGAAAAAAGGGTACAATTCAAGCTCTACACAGCAATAATAATAATAATAATAAGATAAATAATAACATAATAATAAGATAAGATAAGCAATAATAATAATAAGATAAGAAAATAATAAGCAATAATAAGATGGGGGAAAGGAATGCCATGTCTAATCTCTATTAGGCTTATGCAATAGTAAAGAGAAGGATAGAAATTCTGAATAACTTGCTTTTGTTAAAAAAGTTCATGGCTAAATATGTGCCTAAAAAATTAAAGGGAACCACTGTAATCAATAAGTACATTTATATCTATTCAAGCATTCTAAGTATATGAAAATTTTATTAATACAGAAGGCAGAAAAGGAGAAATTTACAAAACAAAAAAAAAATTATAGTAAGGAGAAAACTCAAAATAAGAAGACAGAAACTCAAATATACCATACTAGAAATAAAGGGATTACATTTATCTACTGAAATGGTTATCAGAGTAGATTTTTTAAAAAAATCCAGCTATAAACAGACGCATGAAAAAATGTTCATCATCATTAGCCATCAGGGGAATTCAGATCAAAACCACATTGAGATACCACCTTACACCAGTTAGAATGGCAAAAATCGACAAAGCAAGATACAACAAATATTGTAGAAGTTGTGGAGAAAGTGGAACTCTCTTACACTGTTGGTGGGAATGGGAATTGGTGCAGCCACTTTGGAAAATAGTGTGGCGGTTCTTCAAAAAGTTAAAAATAGAGCTACCCTTTGGCCCAGCAATTGCATTACTGGGTATTTACCCCAAAAGATACAGATTGCAGTGAAAAGAAGGGCCATGTGCACCCCAATGTTCATAGCAGCAATGTCCACAATAGCCAAACTGGAAAGAGCTGAGATGCCCTTCAACAGACAAATGGATAAAGAAGATATGATCATTACTCAGCCATCAGAAAGGATGAATACCCAACTTTTGCATTGACATGGATGGGATTGGAGGAGATTATGCTGAGTGATATAAATCAAGCAGAAAAAGTCAATTATCATATGGTTTCACTTATTTGTGGAACATAAGGAATAACATGGAGGACATTAGGAGAGGGATGGGAAAAATGAACGGGGGGAAATCAGAGTGGCAGAAGAACCATGAAAGACTATGGATGCCAGGAAACAAATGGAGGGTTTAGAGGGGAGGGAGGTGGAGAGATGGGTGAGCCTGGTGATCGATATTAAAGAGGGCACAGATTGCAGGGAGGACTGGGTGTTATACACAGACAATGAATCATGGAACCCTACATCAGAAACTAATGATGTACTGTATGGTGACTAACATACACAATCAATAAGTCAATTAATCAATCAATATCCAGTTATATGGCTCTTGTAGAAGACATAATTAAAACCAAACCAAAAGAGAAACTTTGAATATAATGGAATAAAAAAGCTGTACCATGAAATAACAACAAAAGAAACCAATACAGCAATAGTTATATCACACTAAATAGAATTTCAGGCAAAAGCACTACATAATATTAGAGGAAATAATCCACCAACATGTAGTATTCATGACCCTGTACACATCTAACAGTTTAACTCTGAAAACAACAAAAGCACAGCTGAGAGAAATGTAAGGAGAAACCAACAAATCTATCATCATCGTGTGGATTCCTGAGATCAAAGAAAATTAAAACGTATCAGGAATGTAAAAGATTTGAACAACAGGTTTATTAGATACGTAGGAAAAAGTCCTTAGGCTCAACCTAAGTTAGACCTAAATTCATATTTATTTAATCTTAATTCTTTTGAAATCACAAAGGATACCTCCACAAATATGAAAAGATTATAGAGACCATATTCTCTGGTTATAGTGCAATGAAATTTGAAGTCAACAATGAAAGGTAGTAAAAAATAGTCACTACAACATATGTTTGGAAAACAGTAATCTACTAAATAACTCATGAGTTAAAAAGGAATTTACAATGGAAATGATAAAATATTTAGAAGTAAATGACAATGAAAGTACCTCATATCCCAACCTGTGGGAGCTTGTCAAAAAAAAAAAAAATACTGTTAGGGGTATTTTGGGAATAACTGGCAAAATTTGAATGAGGTCTATATATTATAATATATATATAATATATATATTATATATATATTATACTATATAATAGTATTAAATTTTCTGACTTCGATAGTTATACTGTGTTGTGAGAATCTTGTGCTTAAGAAATAGTCACTGAAATATTTAGGGATAAAGGCATAGAAACTTATTCTCAGATGGATCAGTTGACGACAATGATGATGGTGACGATGATATCTAGAGAGAAATAACAAAAATGGTATGCAGGAGTGAAGGGTAAACAGATATTTTTATACTATTTTTATCACCTCTAGTCAGTTGGAAGTTTGAATATCAAAGTAAAAATTCTAAAAAAGAAAAAACCTACATAATACAGTTAGACTTAAAGGGGACTTCATTTAAAAATCTAAATAGCTCTGTCTTTCAAGAGGGATCAGTGCTTTGCCAGATTTAGTTTCCCTTCTGAAGATTCTTGGGTTCATTGATTGAATAAAACAAAAAAAACTGTTGTGTGAGAAAACGGCGGGTTCTGCAAATGAGCAGAGGAGACCACAATGCGGGCTGTGTATGAAACAGCATCTCAGGGCTGCCGGCACCGTTCGTTAGGAATTGCCTTGGGGATAAACACAGACTAGTGACTAAACAATGATGTCACACAATTGTTTTAAACAAATGAAGCAAAAAGGCGATTTGTGCCACATGCCAACTAGGTCATAAAACTTCATTTAAGAAGTTTTGACCCTAGGATTTCCCTAAGCCTTTCCTAATACTTTGTTTTGACTCCTCTCTCCATGGCCCGTAATTCAAAACAGTGCCCCCCCAATCTCGTTTTCAGTGTTTCCTGCGAAATCTGGCCCTTTACTTCAGAAGAGTGCTGAAGTGTCAACACATGACCAAGAGATTGTTTCCAGACGCTCAACACTATAGAGAAAGATCCGACAGTGGAAGGGACAAAAACAGGAATGTGGTGAACACTGTGGGATCACGGGATCACGGAGGAGTAAACGTGAGCCAGGAGGAAGGAGGAGAGAGAAGTGAGAAGAGAGAGGAGATGGAAGACCAACATGTGGTTTCGAGAAGAACTTTAAGACTCGGTTTTGGGGAAAATCTACCAGCCCCCACATGTTCACAAGATCTCTCTGTGGCCAGGTAAGCCTTTTTGGTGAATAAGGAGAAAGTTCTAGACTGAGGGCCTTGGGAAAGCTGCACGCACGGTGGAGAGGCATTACCAGAGATGGAAGAGGAGAATACAGAGTCCAGATGTGTGACGTCACTGGTTTCTCAGTCACTAGATGATGATGGGCTGGATGGGGCAGGCCACAAGGATTGTTTGGGGACCTTACTCGTTTTGCAGTAGGCTCACTTTGCAGGCCTCCTCTCGGACACCACTCTCCCTGACCCATCAGACCCACAGTCTTGGTCCTGTGTTACTTCACCAAGTCAGAGGGACCCTTGGGCCAGCGGCACTCACAGCATGTAGGCAGCCAGCAAATGAGGCCACTTCTGTAAGACAGCACAGTTTAGGTTTTTGATGAATTCTTGACCACTTTGTGTCCAACTCTATTTTAATTAAAATGACTTCAGAAGATAGAACATGGCACGGATCCTGGAAATGCACATTTTACCATTAGCAAGTATAGTGGGTAAGGAACTACCTGCAACGTGTATGCTGTGCCTAAGGACTATCATCTTTTGGGAGATGGCTATGCTTATGGGGGTTCCAGCCCTGGACCTAGTTCACCGGACCAGACCTCTGTCACAGCTATTTCCCATCGGAAACCTTTGTAGCCTGGATGGGTCAAGCTGAGAATTCCTAATCTACCAGACATAAGTGCAAATACCTCTTTCTAACCTTTCCTCCCTGACGGTTATTAGCTTTGAAGGATAAAAGAAGAAAAATCTGACTATCTGAAAATAAATATTTCCTAGGAGCACTCAGTGAAGGTTCTGGTGCAATTGGGGGGTAGGCAAAGAAAGTAGTGCTAGAAGACAGCAGTGTTCAAACTTTTCCTATGACCCTACCTTTTATAAAGATGCCTCAAGGGCCAAATCATCACTGCCATCATCATCACCATTGGGTCCATCTCCACCCCTCACCCCTGCAAAAGGCTTCACTGAACACCATTTGAAAACCTCCACCTTAAGAAAATGAGGCCCAGGGAAATTGCGTGCCATACCCCAGCATGCCAGCTCATGGGTGACGGTACTGGGACCACAGCCCTTTTGCCCACGGAAGCATGTGCTCATTGCCTGGAAGACATCGCATCCCCAAAAATGGATGGCAGAGACTCCAGTAATTTTCAGTGTAAGAGAGACCCTGTCTGACTCAGCACACACACAAATGTGTTTTGTTTTTTTTTAAAGATTTATTTATTTATTTATTTGACAGACAGAGATCACAAGTAGGCAGAGAGGCAGGCAGAGAGAGAGGAGGAAGCAGGCTCCCCACTGATGCGGGGCTCGATCCCAGGTCCCTGGGATCATGACCTGAGCCGAAGGCAGAGGCTTTAACCCACTGAGCCACCCAGGTGCCCCCACAAAGGTGTTTTTAAGCCCTCCAGCACATGCAGCCAGGCTAAAACTCTTTGCAGATTTCCTATTAACATGTAGCAGACTGCGTCTCCAGGAATTGGTAGGACCTCTCCTCCAGCCCAGCATGAGGGGCAGGCTATCGAGGCGGTATAAGAAAGCAAACAAGCCAGAAATGTACAGTGTGTGTATTCTTAGGAACGCTTGGGCCGATCCCACAATAGTGTCAGCCTTCTTCACTCTGAGCAGGATTTAAATGAGGCATGCCATCACATTGTTGGGCAAGGATTTGGTTCCTTTGTTTTTTTTTTTTTCCCAGGGAGAATAGGAAGAAAGGATAGGAAACAATTCCACATAATAGCGTGGTTATTTTAAACCTTTGCCCAGTTCACCCACATACTGACTACCCATTAAGTAAGTTTTACAATAATTCTGTGAGAGCATAAGAGCAATATTTCCCTTATTCTGCAAACAAGGAGAGGAAGGAGAGAGAGGTCACATGATTTGCCCAAGGCCACTCCGTCATTTGGTGGCAGATGGGATGATCAGTCCGTGACCGAAGGAGGAATATTCCATTTTCTCTTCCAGCAGATTCTAGACTGGGTTCGGGTTCTGTCCTTCAGTGAACAGGTTGTAGACCCAAACCAAACTGTTCCAGTTTGAAGAAACAGAACTGAGAAGACATTTCCATGATGCATGGATCAGAAGGAAAAACCGCCACTGTAGAAAAAGGGTAACAGACATCACAGAATTCCCTCTGACCTCTGTGTTTACAGGCCATCTGTATCCAAATATAGACTTATATTTGGTGAATAAATAAGTTGTAGTACCATAGATTTGCATACTCTTTCCTGGCTGAAACTCCCCTTCCCTCTGAAGGGTTTTAAATGAGTTTAATTCACCCCTGAAATAAGGTTGAACAAACTTTTTAAATGAAGAGTGGATGCTGAAAGGAAAGATCCATGGTCATGCCAAAGCAAACCCACAAGTGAGAGGGCTAATTTGGCAGCTGTCAGGACAGATCAGTGCATGGGGGGAGAAGCGGGTGGAAGGGAGGATGCCCTGTCTACAAGGACAAAGCAGGGCATGTGAATCCAATTTTCCAAGCTTCTTCTCTTCCAGGGGGAGCCACCCATAAACCCCCACATGCCTTTCCACCTCAACCGATGGAAGCAGAATGCAACCTCCCTCACAGAGTCATTTCTAATTTCAATGGCATTACTAGGGCCTGAGACATCCACACTCAGAAGTCCTGAAATAATACAGGTTTTTCTGCAGCTTGTCTGAGCACTCCTGGAATTCCTTTAAAATGCAGAAGGATGAGTAACCCTGGGTTCATTTCTGCAATGAGGGCCGGGGAAAGGCCCAGACACAAGACGCCAGCAGTGCAAATTTTGTAAAGCAAATCTAGTGAGCAAGCTATTCCTTCTCAGATCCCAACCTGTTGAGAATTAAGATGTCTTTCCGGGAAAGCACGCATTGTTCATCTGCCTGCTTCAGTTGTATCTGCGGCTTCAGGAAACAGCAAGGTGGGACAGCCCGCAAGAGAGCTAGCATCAACCACAAAGGATGATCATGGCTCTGGCGGAACCAAACTTGGTTACAAAGACTTTTCAAATAAGGAATCGCTTCCTACTCTAAGAAGAGTTTCTGATCATCCCAGAAGGGACCCTGGGAACTTCAGAACCTTACAGTAAATATGAATACCAAAGAACAAACTCAAGTGTTTGGGGGAAGACAAATTCCTTCTCTCTTTCTCAGGGCCCAACGTTAAAAGCCCCCCGACAACTCTGGGGAGTTCATCCTCCCCTGTGTGCAGGGAACTGGAAAGCTGTCCTTGGTGTGGCAGCTGACTAATCCATTGACCTTGGGCTAATCATTTAATTTGGGATTGGTAATTCATAGTCAAAGCCGTGATTACTGTGATCTAACAGAAGTAAGCCTGCCTGGGCATGGGGACCCAAGGGTTATAATTTTAAGGATTTATTTCTTGGGAGTGGAGGCAAAAAGCCGATGGAAATAAAGCAGCCTAGATTTGAATGCCTTAGCTGTGAGTTTTACCAAGGCTCCCATACCTTCCGACAAGGGCTCCCACACCTTCCAGCAAGGGCTCCCATACCCTTCCACAAGCCCTGAGGGCTTTCTCATGGGCCTGGGAAGGCTTAACCCATGTTAGCTCAGACGTCCAGAAGCAGAGGTGTACGGTTCATCAGACTACACATGGGACACTTGGAAGACTTTGGAGAAATGATCTGTTTGCTCACCATTGTCTCACCAGAGCAATCTTCTGGAAATTTAAAGGTAATGTTCTCATCCCTTGCTTAAAATGGCTTTCTACTGTTCTGAAATAAAAGCCAAACTCCACAATACAGTTTACACATCCCCGAGTGATCCAGCCCCTCCCTACCTCTCCAGATCCCTGCTTTCTTCCTTCTTCCTTTCCACCTAGCCTCAAGGATGCTTACTCCATTTCCTCCTGTGACCAAGCCCTAGCTTGAGCACTCCATTGCCCCTCTTGCCTTTTTAAATATCTGTTTCTCTTGCAGTGCTCGGCTCCAATATCACTTCCTCTAAGCCCTCCTCCAATCTCCTCCTATCCGATCAGATAAAACCTAGTGTTCTTGTGGACCCTCCTATTCTTTTCCTTTAGGGCCCTTATCATGGTTGGTAATGACGTACTTACCCATTTACTTATCGGATTCCTTCCAGACTCTCCCACCAGATTATAAGCAGTATCTATTTGCCAATGGTATCTCTGATGTCCACCATCCACCAAGTGCCTGGACATACCAGACACAAGATCCAGTGATCTCACTAGGATGAAGGTGATGTTAAGTGGAAGACAGTTAACTTATTCTAGAAATTGAGAATACTGCCATGATCCACACCTGTGGGCCTTATTGGGCAATGGCCTCTGACACTCCAGCTAGCCCCACACCTGCTTATGGAGGGACGCTAACACCTGTGAATAAAACAAATCCATTCTTTTGTTTTGGTTGTTGGGAACACTGGGGGAATTTGAGAAGAGATGAAATCCCAAACTTCCTTGTTTACTTGCCTTAAGCAGAGACCCAGCCTGAACGCCTTCCACCACCTGCCCCGTCTCTGGGGCGTACACAGGGTGAAGTGAGGGAGGCTGTGTGGGGACGCTCTGGCCTGACTGTGGGATCCAATACAGAAGATACGTTAAAATATGCTGATGTGGAGTTATGTGTCTTCAATGCACTGAGGGCAAAAACCCCTTGTTTTTCAAACAAAGCATTCATACAGAGCCAAGAATGTTCCTGAGTCAATAGTCCTAACCCTTTCTCAGTCTGCTTGTGAGGCCCTGGGTCTCAGATGGACCTGCCACCTAGAGATTACTGTCGACTAAACCCAACTGACACTGATCAAGCATAGACTGTATACAATAGGAGCTCGGGAGATAGGAGGAGATGAGGAACACAGATGGCTACTGATATATCTAAGTAGACAGGAACAGAATTATTCAAGAATAAATCCAAGGTGACACAGAAACAGGAGTGTGATGGTCAACCCTGCTCCTGTGCAGTGACTTTCCTTTGCCTTAAGGATGAGATCCCTCTGAGCTGCGGTCATTCAGGGAGTCTTCCTGGGGGAGGTGAGTTTGAGCTTTGAGGGAAAAAACTGAATTGGCCAAGCAAGCCAAACTTCGGGTAACTAGATCCACAGTAACCAGGCTGCTGGGACCACCAAGAGTCTGTGCTCACGCTGTCATCACGTGGGATGCCTCTACTCAACCATTTGGGGAAACCTTCGTGGCATCTATAATAGATTGCCCCGCAGTGAGGTGATGGGGGTGAAACTTTGTTCTGCTTCTCCACCAAATGTTAGGATGCTATGCAGTGCCAGTGCCTCTCTGATTCCCTCACTAATCACTAATCCAGGGTCCCAAGTAATAATCATTTTGTTCCACCAGCTGAATCAGCCCCCCCAAAAAAAAGAACAAAAAAAATTATAAATTGGACTGTGCACTTTTGCTTACTGTTCGTTATCTTTCCTGTTTGTCTGAATCATTCTCCAAGGAAACATTGAAGTTCCGGCGAATTTTAAGCGGCTGTGTCCACTTAGCTTCTGTTCACCTAGGCAGAGATGAGAAGAAAAGCACAAGGCATACCACAAAAACAATTACTTTCCACGCAGAGTCAGAGGTTGGAAGCTAAAACATCTTCAGCTGTAATGGCATCTCTTTTAAGGTGAGCCATTTCCCCAGGGAGAGTTTGCAGCTTGGAGCAAATGTAGGACAATAAAAGATCAAGGATGTCTTTCTAAGGCTGCATGCATACAGAGGAGCTGACACATTGAAGCTGGTCTGCTTCTGACCTCTTTAAAAGCCAGGACAGTGGTGAAGTGCCCACCTTACATTTGCTATAAACTGGCCAAGCAACTCTCCTTTTTTAAGCCACAAGCCCCCAGTATCTCTAGAGAATAGGTAGGGAGGTGCAATCTGGGAGATCAAGCCCCTGTGTCAGCTGGCATCACTCAAGACTGTCTGCCCCAGAGGAGTTTTCTGCACTTCCCTCTTTCCCTCGTCTGTCCCATTCTGGAAGTCTATCCAACTCTCTGCTTTCCTCCCATGGTTTCTGCACCTTCTTTTTCGAAGGCCAATGGAATAGTGCTAGATTGTGCATACGCACCCTCCAGGGTGATCCTTCTCCATTCTCCCTATCGTAGTTAGACCTCAGAACTGGTTCCAGCAGCACTGAGGTCAGAACTCCTGTTAAAGCTAAAGCCAAATTCAGTTTTGTTTAGGAAGGGGTCCCTTGTCATTTTCATCTCCAGATAGAAGACCTCTGTTTTCCCAGAAAATAAAGTAATAAAAAAGAAGTAGCCCAAGGTGGGGAACTGTGCAAGCAAGCAGATGAGGTCTCTCTAGAGGTGGGAAGGAGGTGGGTCCTCTGTGGGGGTGTGGCCAGCATGTCTTGCAGACAGAGCATGGGGGACTTTCATCCCTCTTGTGTGTTTCTTGGGTAGGAGAAAGAGATGACTGGGACTCTACTAATGACCACTATCAGCAGACTTTGGGTTAGGTCTCTCAAACTTTAACATGTGTGTGGATCCTCCTGACTTTAAAATGCAGATCTCCTGGGGTGCCTGGGTGATTCAGTCCTTAAGTGTCTGCCTTCAGCTCGGGTCATGATCCCAGGGTCCTGGGATGGAGCCCCGTGATAGGCTCCCTTCTTGGCGGGAAGCCTGCTTCTCCCTCTCCCACTCCCCCTGCTTCTGTTCCCTCTCTCACGGTGTCTCTCTCTGTCAAATAAATAAATAAAATCTTTAAAACAGAATAGAATAAAATAAAATGCAGGTTTCCTTTCACTCTGGTCTGGGACAGAGCCTGCATTTCTACCAAACACCTTGGTGATGTGGATGCGACCGATCCTAGGCACATTTTGATCCCAGGCACATTTATTTACTGCCTTCCTACCCCCAGCTGGGCTATGTCATTTTATCAAAACAGTATGGTAGGAATGAGGCCCAATTACTAGTCTCCTGAATCATCCATTGTTAGAGCTATTTCTTGCAGTTAAATTTAAAAAGCCCCTCCCGGTAGTTCCCTGTTGCACAAGAAACCAATCTGCAAGAAGACACTTGAGGCAAGCAAGCCAGTATGCAAAAACATTTTTGGCCGGACAGGTGGCTGCCAGTTGATGTTGGAATAGGAAGTTTTATATGACAGTGCTGATGGTGGTGCTGGTTCTGAAGGGGGTGACGAGTACTTTGCTGTGGCAGCCTCAGCTCCCACTCAGTGGCCCTCCTTCCAACCCTCAGGCTTATGGGAAAGATGAGGAGGAAGCTGGAGAGAAGAGAGAAGCATGAAGAGAAGAGAGAAGCATGGGCCATGCTTTGCAGACTGGGGGATATTATTTTTCACTTTCTCTGCTACTGGCCATCCCACGCCTTTTATAAATATTTATAGGACAGTTTCCTTCTTGAGAGTGCCCAAGTGTGAGGAGGATGGTTGAACAGAGAAAGTAATGAAAAAGTGTTGCTCAGGTGAATGAAGAGCAGAAGGCAGGGGGAAAGCCCCCTTGAGGGCTTGTTTTAGGCCAGTTTCCTCACCTGCAGGAGGAGGAGTTGGAATAGGTTGGAGATGTCAAACCTGGGGTCTGTGGTTTAAATCAGAACCTCCCCGCAGTTGTAAGCAACGTGTGGTCGCTGTTTAAATTTTCCTAGGGTGAAAACCCACAGATTTGAACGGATTCTCATAGGGCCATGATTTACAAAAGGTTAATCGTCACCTTTTCAAGCAGGATCATCTAGCCCCTCCCAGAGTGAATATTTAGAGTCCAAGTCTTCTAGAAGCTGCAGACATCAAGCTCAGGTTATGGGATTTGGAGGGACAGGGCAGCCACTTAGAATCATTTTCTAGCAGAGGCGAAAGGGGGTCAGCTACCGGCAGCCTCATTTTACAGAAGGAAAGCAGAACTACAGTCAGTTCAAGTGACTCCCCTAAATCACGAGGTTAGAAGATAAGTCTGGACTAGAACCCAGACCTGGCACACACAACACTGGTCTGCATTTAGCGAAAAGCCCCCTTCAGTCAGGCCGTCGTCGCCTGGGAAGGGCAAGAAATTTGTGGCCACAGCGCCAGGAGCCCAGCTGGTTATTTCTAGCTTGCTGAATGTCAAAAATCCAGGCCGCTTCTCACAGCAGCCTCCACTTGTCAGACCAAATCAAGGCATCCACGCGTCAAGCAGGCGATTCAGCTGCCTCCAGCCCCGGCCTGACGGAGCCCGCCCCGCCTGCGCCATGCACCTGACCTTGTCGGAGCGCAGCCTGCAGGCGCGCCCCGCCCCCGCGCCCAGGGAGCCTGCTCCCACCTGCAGCCCCAGCGTCACGCCTGTGCGGCCACCGCGGTTTCTTAGCGCGGAGCCAGCTTGGCCATCTGTCTTGGCCGAGTGTGACCACAGAAGACAGTCTCCCACGGCCTTTGACCCCATCGAGGGCTTGGGCAGAACCCTCTGGCTTCTCTCTGGTCTGTTTTGGAATCTCCCACCTTCACTTGCTTTTCTTCTCAACACATGGCCCACCCGAGCCTAGGTCCTCCCTAGGTCCAAATCAATGAGCTTGTTGGTGTCTGCAGAATCTAATTTCGCAGGAATGAGAGCAATCCCGAGTGTCTGCTGGTGGTTTCTCCTTCCAGCTTTCCTTCATTGAATACTGGAGCATCTGCTGGCTAGGCTTTGGATGCAGCAGGCTGGCCTCGACCCTCAGGGAGCTGACAGTCTTCTGGGGGAAGAGAAGGTGATGTCTTAAAGCTGTGATTGGATGGATGCGTTGGGGGTTGCTAGAGGAAACAGAGGCCTGGGGGCAACCAGCATTGCCGGCAGGGAGAACCCCGCATGGTATAAGGCCTGAAAGAAGGCAGGATGGCTGTGGGTGTAAAGAGATGGGACTGTGGGAGTGAGTAGAGTACGATGAGCTGGGGAAGAGCCAGAAAGGGACTCCTGAGCCAGAGAAAGAAGATCCTGACAATGTAGGGCTGTGGAGGCGGTTTTGTGGGTTGGGTTGGGTTGTTTGTTTGTTTTGCCTTGGAGGGTTTTTAACAAATGACCCATCAGATTTGATTTCCTCGGTGGCCCTCGAGGCAGAACTCCTGTAAGTCCCAGTACTGGGGCCTAGCAGCCAAGGGCAGGGGCCCTGTCCTCCCATGTGGGGCTCAAATGTTCTTCACCCCCTCCCTGTTTTTTTCCACCCTTTACCCCCACCGTGGCTGGTTTGGCCTTCTGCGTCTCACTGGCCCTTCCTAACCTTTAGGTAAGTCGCTAGGTTGGCAGCGCTCCCAATCACCCTGTTTTCAATCATTTACTTACTGGTCTCCGTTATAAGATGTTGCTATACGCCAGACATTGTGCTAATCACTGGGGGATGCAGAAAGGAAGATTCACATGTTTCCCTATCTGAAAGAGCTTAGAATTTATCCAGTGGTGCCTGGGAGTCATCTGTAAATTTTTCAAAAATACAGCGGACTGGGGGGATCCTGGGGGGCTCAGTCGGTTGAGCATCGGACTTCTGATACTGGCTCAGGTCTTGATCTCAGTGTCATGAGATTGAGGCCCTGAGTTGGGCTCTGCACTCAGCAGGGAGTTTGCTCCAGATTCTCTCTTTCTCTCCCCATGCCCCTCCCCAGACCCCCACTCCTATCCCCGCACACACACTCTCTCTCTAAAATACATCATAAAAAAATTATATAGGTGACTGAACATCACCAGACTAAATTGAAATCTTTGGGGAGTCGTTTCCATGGAGCCATATTATGTAAACTCTCCTCCAAGTAACTCTGCTGAGCCGTTAGAACCACTGTTCTTTGGAGGAATTTCTCTAAAAGCTGCTCCTCTACACAGTCAATGGGGAGAACAAACCCGGAGTCTGGCTCCTGGTCTTAAGAAAGTCAGAAATCACCAGAAAGGAAGACAGGGGCAAGCTCAGTCCAATGAGCTGTAAACCTGGGACATGTTCCCATCCCTTCTAAGGAGGAGGAGGGGTAGCACTGGGGGGTAAATGGAGGGGCAGAGTAGAATGTATTGGGATGTTGGGGAGGGCTAGGCCTGCCTGGAATGCACAGTGCCTCTTCCTCAACCTAAATTACATACATTGTCCAGTTAGGAAGCAGGAGACCAGCTTGTTGACACAAAGACTCCTTTTCAGGACCACCTTGATTGTCATGGTAAAGACCTAGGGATAGTCACACTGACCAGTTTCAAATGGTGACTGTGATGAATGACAAAAAGGAATCGGCAAACCCATTATTCACAAGCCCGCATATCTCCACCAGCTACACCTGAGCATTAGGGCAAACTGAAGCAAAGGGGGTCTGTTCACCCACTCTTTGCAGGAATATCCACCCTCTAGGGGATTCCAGGCAGAGGCTCTCCTGTCCAATCATGCCTGGAATCTCACAGCCCCGGGGATGGGTCTTCAAGGGGTTTGAGAGGATTAAATTTCCAGTTCCACTTGCTGCCTCTTGGTGAAGACTGGTCTGAGAAATCTAATTGTTAAATATTTATTTGTTGAAAGCTAACTGTGGGCCAAGTCCTGGGAAGCCTCAGTGACTATATGTGTAATCCACCTGGGAAGATCAGACACAATTACGTGTAAAAGTAAATAAATATAAATATAAGATAGATATTTCTAGACCAGCCTGGAAGAATTGGCTTGTGGTTGGTTGGGGCTTTGTATCCTAACCACTTAGCCCCCCAGCCTGAATTTGAGTACAGTGTATTCTGGGTCATATACAGACGTGCAAGGCATGGTCTTTGCCCTCAAGAAGCTTGCAATCCAATGGGGAGGACGGAATATATCAGTATGAAATATATAAAAAGTAGCATAGGCTGGGACAAGCAAGTGATTCAGTATTTGCTTTGGCATTAATAGGGCTTGTCCTGAAATATCCAGCTCTTCCAGCCCCCCCTCCCCCACCCCATACCATGGACATCTTTCAGGAAGACAGTTCCGATCACTTTGGAATTCATCTTATTGGAATTAGTGGTCAGGACATAAAAGCCTCTTCTCCCACCATGATCAGACACTGCAGTCTGGCCCCCGTGCTGGCTCTTCCTTCTCCCTCCACTCCTGTACCTCCCCTCCAAGTCAGTTACACACCCATCTCTTCTATGAGGAGCTGAGTCACCCTGGGTGGGAGGGTGAGAAAGAAGAAAACTTAATGCCCGATCATCTCCAGAAAAGGGGGGAGGAGAGTTTCATTTAACAGTAGCAGTGTCTCACAAATGCCAAGCATGTAAACTGGTCTTGGGGCGGGGGTGGGGGGGTTGCACTTCTTTCAGTTACTTTCCAGAAATGCTTGTGATCTAAAATGACAGGCATCAAGAGCATCAAGCCTAGGCAAGCAGGTGAAAAGTGATATTCCACCGGGACAAAGTCGCTGTGTCCCTCCCTGTGGGGAGGCCAGTGCCCTGAAAGCTGGAGGTGGCCTCAAAGAGGCAGGTGGGAGGAGGTCAGTTCATGTCTCCCTGAGAGGAGGTGAGTGGTCTGGCTCCTGCTCAAAAACCTAGGTGTGAGGGGCACCTGGGTGGCTCAGTCATTAGGTGTTAGCTGCTTTTGGCTCAGGTCATGATCCCAGGGTCCTGGGATCCAGCCAGGCATCAGGTTCCATACTCAGAGGGAAGCCTACTTCTCCCTCTTCCACTCCCCCTGCTTGTGTTCCCTCTCACTGTCTCTCTCTCTCTGTCAAATAAATAAGTTAAATCTAAAAACAACAACAACAACAACAGACCTATGTGTGATTGATTTTTTTTTTTAGGCCTGACCATAGGAAATTACAGAGGCTTTGCCTGGCAGGTCTGGGTGGGGGGGAGAGGGGGGAAGCCTGCCACCACAGCAGCCTTGGTGCACAGCCCACCTGTGGCTGTGGAGGGAGGTGCAGTCACGCACCTGGAGGACCCCCTCGCTGGTCATGTGCTTTGTGTGTCTGCGTTCCTCGCTGGGAGGCACCTGCATTTCTGTCTCTGAGTCTTGGGCAGTGGTCCTCTTCAGGTGCCCATCATCAGCTGAGTCCTACTTGGAGGGGGAGCGTGGGTAGGGGAGGAAACCATGAAGACACTCTCCCCACTGTCTCAGTACGCAGGACTTTTCCACCTTGAGCCCTTCCCCCATTCCTCTCCTCCAACCTCCAAGGTTCCTAAAACTGTCTTTCTTCAGGGGCTTCCTCAAGGCACAATCCTCACCTCTACACTGATCCATCAGACCCTGACTGGTACGCAGTTCCATGGGGGGAAAACGGAACAGGGGACGGGCACCTTCTCTGATTTTAGACTCTTGCTTGTACCATCGCAGCGAGTGATTAAAAGCTTCTTGCTTTAATTGGCTACTCAGACTCCTGACAGCAAAGCCTGCTCTCCCCCACCCCCAGCTGAGCTCCTGACTGGAGGGACTCCTCAAGCTCCCTACCCAGCAGGAGCACACACTGCAAGCATGGCCCCATTTCTGTCGGAGCCTATGCCTTCTCCAATAGGAGTTCCAATCGCAGTTCTCCACTCGGTTTCTCTTTCTCTCAAGACACAGCAGTACCCAAGGACAAAAAGAAACCCAGGGTTGCCATGGGGGCTGGGCAGGGAGTCGGTAGGAAAGGAAGAAATAATGAAGCAGACACCTGCCGGATCCAGACTCAGAAACCAACTTCTTCCCATCTACACTATGGTGCAAGAATCAGAGTCGGCAAGGTGTGTGACTTGGCTAGGACCACCCAACTAGAACCCAGGTCCTGATTATTTCGGGACCACCTCCTTGATCTTCCCACTTCCTGCTAAGGGCTCTGGGGCAGAGGCGGGCCCTCGGGTGCCGTGGACTGCTCTATGCCCTCTGTAGTCTGCCCTCTGGGGAGATTCAGCCTCACTAGGGTAAAGGAGACAAGAGCAGGGTTCTCAACTTCGAACATGCCCAGAATCAATCACCTGGAGGGCTAGTTAAAATGCAAATTGCCAGCCCCACTCGGCATCTGACTTGGTAGGTCCAGCGTAAGGTCTGAGAATTTGCATTTCTAACAGGTGTCCAGGTGTGGCCAATGGGAACACTGGGCTAGATTAGATAAACAACCAAAAAGCAACGGAGAAAAAAAGACTGGAAACTAAGGGAAGGAAGGAAGGAGAAAAGGGGCAGGGGGTGACATGGTTTATGAGGGCAAGAAACAGACCCGAAGTACTGGTCCCTGGGAGGTTTTCCTCTTCCTCACCACCCTGACCTCAGGTGTGTGTAGAAGTTTTCATGGTATTCTTTAAAGCCCTCCCCCACCTTCCCGCTCTGGTCCACAGGTGAAGCCAAAATCTCCACTTAGAGCTGGTGTGTGAAAAAGACCAAAGCCGGCTCCTCTTCCAACACCCCTCGTCTCCACTTCCCTGCTCAGAGGCTGCACAGCTGCCCGCTCCCTGTGAAGCCCATGAAGCCCTAGGGTTCCTGTCCCAGAAGCCCTGAGGATAAAAAGTCATGGAGGGTGGGTGTGGCCAACTCACCCACTTCTCCCTGGCAGCCTCCATGTCTGCACAGGAGCCCTGGAAGAGCTCGGTGTTCAGAGAAAGGTGGGGGGGGGGGGCTCTTTACAATAGGATGGGTGGAGGAGCTAAAAACCACAGCTCATATTGACTCAGCTCATCTTTCAAGTTCTCCTGAATCATCAGTGAATGCGGACTTGCTTTCATAGTTATCAGGTCTGAATGTGGGTCATAAACGTGTTTGAATGTAACAGCACAGAAGAGAGCCAGGAACGCAGGAAAAAAGAGTTTTCAAGTGGGTGTGACACCCCAGGGGCGACCCTCCTCTCCAAATCTGTTAGCTGTTTGATTGGCTCCGGTTGGCCGTGGGAAAACCAAGGCACAGGTGTTCTGTCCAGGGGCCCAAGGCTGTTCTAGTGACAGCAGGAGGAGGGCCAGAGGTCAGTCCACGCCAGGGCTGAGAGAAGGAGCCCTGCACCTGGAGCAGAGGTGCTGGGAGGGCTCCCGGTGGGGGGAGGGCAGCTGGAGCTGCAGCTCCTCCCCCTTCTCCCGCAACCCCCACTGCCCCCAGCTGCCTAGGTGAGCCTTGGAGGACCACCCCAAAGGCATCTGCTGTGAGCTTGTGGCTGCCCTCACACTGAGGTTCAGAATGTAGAGACTTCTGTCTCCTTTCATTGTTGCTGTGAACTCCAGAAAAAAAAATTCAAAACTGTGAATGGATTTTCTGTTTCAAAAGACTGAAAATATTTCCAGAAGACCTAAGAAGAATCTGGAGCTTTGAGGTCTTTCCTCCCTATTTCTCCAGCCCCACGGGTGCGGAGCTACCAGGCAGCCCCCCTTCAGTCTCTGTGGGAAGAGCCTGTGTGTGGCCGGTGGGTGTCTCTCGCCACCCCAGAGGAGGTGGGTGAGGCCCTCGACACACTTCCTTAAAGCCACGGGGAAAGAGGAGGTGCTGATTCACCCGCAGCTGCTTCCTGGAATTGCATTGCTGGGCTGGCAAATGAATGGTATTTTTCCAAGGTGATCCAGAAGTGTTATGACATTCCTGCCATATCCCCAGCAGACCTTCCTGTAAGTCAAACCAGAAAGTTACCCGAACCATGCATTCCTGAGCAGTCAAGCTCATGAGGTTCCAGACACAGTGTTTCCAACGTGCCTCCACAGCCCTCTCGAGAGCTGAGGTCCAGTCACCCCCAGGACCTCTGGACTTCCCTAGCGGGGCCATGCATCTGCCTGGCCAGCCCCGGAGTCATGTGGAGGCCTATGTGTGGCTCCAAGTCATCCAGGAAGTGCAGGACTGGCCTGATGCCCCTCAGAGGACCGTCAGCTGAGAAAGGAGTGGAGCCTTGAGCCTGCTTTGTCCTGTGGTTCACAAAGACCCTTTCTCTCCTCCTGCGCAGCTCTCCAGCTGGTCTGAATAGAGAGCTATCGGGTCCCACACTGAATCGGTCTTGGCTTTTTCTCAGAAATAAGGCACCGGTTTGCGAGTGCCCTGATTAACCCTTGGTCACCTTCTCTCTCTCTCTCTCTCACATGAAGGAGGCTTGAAGGAGAATCGAGTCTCTGCTGTTCTTGAGAGTAGAGGCTTTCATTTGGGGATGTGCAGAGAGGGGTGAGGAGAGATTCTGCACTTTTCATCTTTTGCCTGAGACAGATTGCGGTGGGCAACAAAAAACATAAACCTACTTGGTTCTCCTTTCCTCATCACTTTCCCAGTAAGTGGAAAGCTACTGAGTGCAGAGGTGTCTGGGGACCGAAACAGCAAGAGCTGAGGATGAGGGCCTTGCTAAGAGCCTTCTCTGGGTTGACCTGGAATCAGACGTCACCCTCCCTCCCCCTTGGCTGGTGGCTTCTGAAGCCTTTGGATGGGAAATGCTGACCCAGCTGAAGGTCCTTGCTTTTAAACCTAATTCCGCAGTTACGGTAAATAGAATATAACTATAATTTGTCCTGAGAGTTAAGAGTTTACAAGGTATCCTTTTTTTTTCTTCGTCACGGTCTTCTGAAGTTGGTATTATTATTATTATTATTATTGCTGTTGAATCAGTAAAGAGCAAGGTTGAGGAGGATTTAATAACTGGCCCAGGGTGAATGCAGAGCCAAGTTTCAAACCCATAGTCCCCTGACTCAAAGTCCATGTTCTTCAGAAACAAGGCCTGACTGGCTAGGAAATTGTGTTTTCTAGGGTAAGGAGAGCCTGCTACCTTGGAGCTGGAGGCGTGTGATTGGTATTAGGATTCTTGGGCAGGTGTTTTCTGTTAAGCGCAGGCTGACTTAAATTTTGGGATAGGGCCGGTCTACTGGGGCAGCCTCTGTTTTGTGGGTCCCTGATACACGCATTGGGTTTATCAGAACCCTAATGTTCTGAGAAGATACAGATTAAATGGAGAAGTCTGCTGTGCCCACAAACTTGTGGAAATGTTGGTCTGCAACAAGCATGTGGTGGTTGTGATATTGTAATGTATTGTAGATTTGGTTTCTGAACCATTACTGACATGGAGCTCCTAAAACCCCTGGAATTTCCTGTGTTGAGAGCAAGAAAGGATGTCTTTTGTTATGCTAATGGTGTGTGTGTGTGTGTGTGTGTGTGATTTTATTTTATTTTGTGTGTGTGTATTTAAAAACACCTAAGGACAGGACTGCTTGTCAGTGGAATCAACCACCTGATTGGAGGGTTGGAACATCCAGTCTCCCCTGCCCCCACCCCGCCTCTCCCCTCCCCTCCCTCCAATGAGAGGGGCTGGTGATTGAGTTTAGTCACCAATGTCTAATGAGGTAATCAATCATGCCCAGGTAGTGAAACTTCCATTAAAAACCCAGTGAGGGGACGCCTGGGTGGCTCAGTTGGTTAAGCGGCTGCCTTCGGCTCAGGTCATGATCCCAGCGTCCTGGGATCGAGTCCCACATCTGGCTCCTTGCTCGGCAGGGAGCCTGCTTCTCCCTCTGCCTGCCTCTCTGTCTGCCTGTGCTCGCTCTCTAACAAATAAATAAAATCTTTAAAAAAAATAAAAAATAAAAACCCAGTGAGGTTTGGAGGTGAACACAGAGACTTGGCAAAAGTAGTGGGCTCCGAGAAGCATGGAAGCTCCCTACCTCTCACTGTTCCTTGCCCCATGTATGCATCCTTTCCATCTCTCTGTTCTTGAATTCTATCCTTTTCTAATAAACCAGTAATCTAGTAAGCAAATGTTTCTGGGAGCTGGCTTTAGCAAATTAGTTAAAACCAGGGAGCAGGTGGTGGGGACTTCCAGTCTCTAGCTGGTCAGTCAGAAGCACAGCTGATAATCTGAACTTGGAATTGGTATGGGGTGGGGGCATGAGGAGGTCTTGGTAGACTTAACCTGCGGGGTCTGATGCTATCTATGTGTAGATGGTGTCAGAACTGGGTTGAATTATAAGGCACTGGAGCTGCTTGGAGTTACCCCCTCATTGGAATTGGTGACCAGAATCTTTGTGGCACTGACAGGGCACAGAATGAAAAGGGTGGCATGTCTTATGCTCTCAGTATACACTGAGAAAGTTTCTTTTGTTTTTTAAATAATATTTCTTTTTGAGGAGTACTAATTTAAGGGTTATTGTTTATTGATAATTTTACTATTTTTATTGTTACAATTGACATGACCTGGTGTATAATACCATGATTTGATGTGTGTATGTATTGATGATATAAGATTCTCACAATAAGCTAACATCCATCCCCTCACATAGCCACGTGTATTTTTTTTTTTTTGAAGATTTTATTTATTTTTCAGAGAGAGTGAGCACAGGCAGACAGAGTGGCAGGCAGAGGCAGAGGGAGAAGCAGGCTCCCTGCCGAGCAAGGAGCCCAATGCGGGACTCGATCCCAGGACGCTGGGATCATGACCTGAGCCGAAGGCAGCTGCTTAACCAACTGAGCCACCCAGGCGTCCCACACATGTATTTTTTCTTGTGAAGAGAACTTTTTAAAAAAGGTTTTATTTATTTATTCATGAGAGACAGAGAGAGACAGGCAGAGGGAGAAGCAAACAGGGAGCCCAACGCAGGGCTCAATCCCAGGAGCCTGGAATCCTGACCTGAGCTGCAGGCAGACGCTTAATGACTGGGCCACCCAGGTGCCCAATGATGAGAACTGTAAAGATGTATGCTCTTGGCAACTTTCATATGACAATAGTATTGTTAACTATAGTCACTATGCCGTATATTAGATCCCCAGGATTTGTTTATCTTCTCATTGGAAGTTTATACCTTTTGACCATCTTCACTCATTTCACTACCCTTCCTGCTTCTGCCCACCACCAATCTGTTCTCTATATCTATGAGTTTGGTTTTTGTTGTTGTTTTAGATTCCACATATCAGTGAGATCATACAGTATTTGGCTTTCTCTGACTTATTTCACTTGATTCCCTTAAGGTCCATCCATGTTGTTGCAAATGGCAAGATTTCACTATTTTTTTAATCCTGAGAGAGAGAGAGAGAGAGAGCGTGTGAGAGCAGGAGGAGGAGCAGAGGGAGGAGAGAGAGAATCTCAATTGGACTCCCTGCTGAGAACAGAGCCCAGTGCAGAACTTGATCCCATGACCCATAAGATCATGACCTGAAAGGAAACCAAGAGTCAGCTCTTAACTGAGCCATTCAGGGGCCCCAAGATCTCACTATTATTTAATGGCTGAGTAATCCATTGTGTGTATTTGTCCCATCTTTTTACCCATCTACCTGTCCATGGACATTTCGATTTGTTTCATGTCTTGCCTGCTATAAATAATGCTGCTGTGGATTAACATCGGGTGTATGTATCTTTCCAAGATAGTGACTTTGTTTCCTTCAGATAAATGCTCAGAAGTAGAATTGCTGGATCATACAGTAGTTCTATTTTTAATTTGAGGAACCTCTATGTCCTTTTCCATAGTGGCTGCATCAGTTTACATTCCCACCAGCAGGCCACAAGGTTCCTTTTCTCCACATCCCTGCCAACACTTGTTTCTTTTCTTTTTGATACCAGCCCCACTTGCAGGTGTGAGAGTCCATCCTGTGGCTTTGATGTGCACCTCACCGATGATTAGTGATACCGAGCTCCTCTTTACGTACCTGTTGGCCATTTTGTAGGTCTTCTTTGGGAAAATGTGTATTCAGAGCTTCTGCCCACTTTTAAAAACCAGGTTTCTAAAAATCTGGTTGTTCTTTTCTTTTTTCTTAAGATTTTATTTATTTATTTGTTAGAGAGAGAGAGAGAGAGAGAGAGAGCACAGGCAGATAGAGAGGCAGGCAGAGGCAGAGGGAGAAGCAGGCTCCCTGCCGAGCAAGGAGCCCGATTTGGGACTCGATCCCAGGATGCTGGGATCATGACCTGAGCCAAAGGCAGCCGCTTAACCAACTGAGCCACCCAGGCGTCCCTGGTTGTTCTTTTCTTATCAAGTTGCAGGAGTTCTTTCTATGTTTTGGATAGTACCCCCTCATGAGGTATATGACAAGCAAATATTTCCTTCTGTTTTGGAGGTTGCCTTTTCATGTTGTTGATGGTTTCCCTTACTGTAGAGACCCTTTCAGTCTGATATTGTCCTGCTTGTTTAGTTTCACTTTTGTTGCCTTTGCTTTTGGGTGCCAAATCCAAAACAGTCACTGCAAATACTAACGGCAAGGTCCTTACTCCTAAGTATTTTTTTGTTTTTGTTTTTGTTTATCTTTTAAGGGAGTTTTATGATTTCAGGTCTTACATTCATGTTTCTAATCCATTTTGCATTGGGGTGTGCGCACGCGCATGTGTGTGTATGATATACAGTGACCCAGTTTCATTTTTTTGCCTGCGACTGTCCAATTTTCCCAACACCATTTATTAAAGAGCTTGTCCTTTCCCCACTGTATTTTCTTGACCTGTTTGTCATAAATTGAACATATATGGTCCTCCCATTTATGGGCTCCCCATTCTATTCCATTGATCTATTAGCCTATTTTTAATACCACTACCCTACTGTTTTGATTACTATAGCTTTGTAATATAGTTTGCAGTCAGGTAGTGTGATGCCTTCAGCTTTGTTCTTTATCAAGATTGGTTTGGCTATTTGAGATCTTACATGGTTCCACACAAATTTTAGGGTTATTCTATTTCTGTGAAAATGCCATTGCAATTTTGATAGGCCTTGCATTGAATGTGTGAATTACGTTGGGTAGTATGGACATTTAAACCGTACTCTTCCAATCCATGAACATGGAATATTGTTCCATTAACTTGTGTCTTCTTCAGTTTCTTTCATCGATGTCCATAGTTTTCAGTGCACAGGTCTATGACCTTCTTAGTTAAATTTATTCCTATGTACCTTTTTGGTGCATTTGAAAAATGGGGTAGTTTTCTTGGTTTTTCAGACAGTTTACTGTTCATGTATAGAAAAGCACATTACTTTTTGTATGTTGATTTTGTATCCTGCAACTTCACCAACTCTGATTATCCTAACAGGTTTTTTTTTTGTGTGGAATATTTAGGGTTTTCCTATATATAATATGTCCTCTGCAATAGAAATAAATTTTCTTCCTTTCTGATTTATATGTCTTTTGTTTCTTTGTCTTACCTAATTGCTCTGATTAGGACCTTCAGTTGGATAAGAGTGGCAAGAGTAGATATCCTTATTTTTTTTTCCTAATCTTAGAGGAAAAGTTTTCAGGTTTTCACTGTTGAGTATGATGTTAGCTGTGAACTTGGCATATATTTGGTCTTTATTAGGTTGAGGTACATTTTCTCTATACCCAATTTGTTGAGGGTTTTTATAATGAAAAGTTGTTGAATTTCGTTACTTTTTCTGCTTCTACTGAGATCATATGATTTATATTCACTTTTTTAATGAGGTGTATCACATTGATATAATAGGTATTGGACCATTTTTACATTTCTGGAATAAATCACACATGATCATAGTGTATGGTCCTTTTAATATATTGTTGATTTCAGGGGCGCCTGGGTGGCTCAGTGGGTTAAGCCTCTGCCTTCGGCTCAGGTCATGGTCTCAGGGGCCTGAGATCAAGCCCCATATCAGGCTCTCTGCTCAGCGGGGAACCTGCTTCCTCCTCTCTCTCTGCCTGCCTCTCTGCCTACTTGTGAACTCTGTCTATCAAATAAATAAAATCTTAAAAAAAATATTGTTGATTTCAGTCTGCTTATATTTTATTGAAGATTTTTGCCCTCTGTTCATCAGGGATATTGGCCTGCAATTTTCTTTTCTTGTGGTGACCTTCTCAGGTTTTGGTATCAGGGTAATTCTGGCCTCATAAGATGAGTTTGGAAGTGTTCCTTCCTATTCTATTTTTGGAAGAGTTTGAGAAGGATTTGCATTAATTCTTCTTGAAATGATTGATGGAATTCACTAGTGAAGCCATCTAGTCTTGGGAATTGTTTGAAAAGTTTTAAATTATTGATTCAACCTCCTTACTAGCAATCTGTTAAGATTTTCTATTTCTTTGTTTCAATCTTGGTAGGTTGTATGTTTCTAGGATTTTATTTCTGCTACATTGTGCAATTTGTTGGTGGATACAGGCATACCTCAGAGATTATGATCCAGACCACTGCAATAAAGTGAGTAGTACAATGAGGTCAAATTTTTTGGTTTCTCAATACATATGAAAGTTTATACTGTAGTCTATTAAGTGTGAAATAATAGGTCTAAAAATGCACATACCTTAATTAAAATATACTTTATTGCTTAAAAAATGCTAACCATCATCTGAGTTTTCAGCAAATTGTAATCTTTTTGCTGATGGAAGGAGGTATTGCTTTGATGTTAATGGTTGTTGACTGATCAGGGCGGTGGTTGCTGAAGGTTGGGGAGGTTGTGGCAATATCTTAAAATAAGTCCACAAAAAAGTTTGCTGCATTGACTCTCTTCCTTTTCATAAATGATTTTTCTAATTGAAAGCATTTCACCCACAGTAGAATTTCTTTCAAAATTGGAGTTAGTCCTTTCAAACCCCATCGATGGTTTGTCAATAAAATTTGTGTAATATTCTAAATTCTTTGTCATTATCTCAACAAACTCCACAGCATCTTCGCCAGGAGTGGATTCCACTTCAAGAAACTACTATCTTTGTTGATCCACAAAAAGCCATTCCTCATCCTTTCAAGTTTGATAATTTTATAGCAATTCGATCATATCTGTAGGCTCCACTTCTCTCCCCACTTTATTTAAGGTGGGAGAGGAGGAGGGGGGAAGAGAGAGAAAAATTGTAAGCAGGCTCCTTGTCCATCCAGAGCCCAATGTGGGGCTTGATCTCACAACCCTGAGATCACGACCTGAGCTGAAATCAAGAGTCGAAACTTAACCAGCTAAGCCACCCAGGAGCCCCAAGTTTCAATTTCTAATTCTAGTTCTTTTGCTATTTCCCCTTACATCTGCAGACTCCACTGAAGTCTTGAACCCCTCAAAGTCCTCCTTGAAGGTTGAAATAAACATCTCCCAAACTCCTGTCAATATTACTTTGATCATGTAGTTAAAAATACTCTTCATGGCATCTAGAATGGTGAATTCTTTCCAAAGGGCTTCCGATTTACTTTATCCAGATCCATTGGAGGAATCCTTATCTGTGGCAACGATAGCCTTATGAAATACATTTCTTAAATAATAGTTCAAAGTCAAAGTTACTTCTTGAACCATGGGCTGCAGAATGTATTTTGTTAGCAGACATGAAAACGAACTGTACTCACCTCCATCAGAGCTCTCGGATGACCAGATGCATTGTCCGTACATGGTAATATTTTGAAAGGAATCTCTTCTTAGCAGTGGGTCTCAAAATTGGGTTCAAAATACTCAGTAAGCCATGTTGTAAACAGATGTGTTGTAATATAGACTTTGCTCTTCTATTTATAGAGCACAGGCACAGTAGATTGAACATAATTGTTAGGAATCTCTAGGATTTTCAGAAGAGACAATGAGCACTGGCTTCCATTTAAAGTCACCAGCTGCATTGGCCCCTAACGAGAGAGTAACCTGTCTTTTGAAACTTTGAAGTCAGGCACTGACTTCTCTGAATTTTCTTTATTGAAGTATACTCGGCATACAAAGTTACATTAGTTTCAGTAAATAATGATCTGTGTAGGTGCCATCTGTCACCACACAGCACTAATACAGTACCATTGACCATATTCTCTATGCTGTACCTTTTACCGTCATCACTTATTCTGTAACTGGAAGCCTGTATCTTCTACTTCCCCACTGTTTAGCAGGGCTCTGGAGCTAGATTCTTTATATTCCAATTGCCCTTTTATTTTTTTAATTGAAAAACATTCTAAATAGGGTGCCTGTGGCTCAGTTGGTTGTCTGCCTTCAGCTCAGGTCATGATCCCAGGGTACTTGGATCAAATCCCACATCAGGCTCCTTGCTCAGTGGGGAGCCTGCTTCTCCCTCTGCCTGCTGCTCCCCATGATTGTACGCTTGCTCTCTGACAAAATCTTTAGGGGAAAAAAACATTAAAAATTAATTTTTGAGTAAAGTTGATGATGTTACATTAGTTTCAGGTGTACAATATAGTGATGTGACAAGTGTGTACATTATGCTATGCTCACCACACGTGTACATGCCGTCTGTTACCACACAGCACCATTACAACACCTTTGACTGTATTCCCTCTGATGTGCCTTTTATCTCCATGACATTCATTCCATAACTAGAAGTCTGTATCTCCTACTCCCCTTCACCCATTTTGCCCACCCCAACACCCCCTTACTGTCTGGCAACCATCCATTTTTTTCTCTGTATTTATAGGTCTGATTCTGTATTTTTATTTATGTTTGTTTTTTCTTTCTTTTTGTTTTTCTTTTTTCTCTTTTTTTGGTATCCACATATGAGTGAAATATATTTGTCTTTCTCAGTCTGATTTATGTCACTTAGAATAGCTTCTAGGTCTCCATGTTGTCGCAAGTGGTAAGATCTTTTTTTTTTTTTTAATTTTTATTTATTTATTTGACAGACAGAGATCACAAGTAGGCAGAGAGGCAGGCAGAGAGAGAGGGGGAAGCAGGCTCCCCGCTGAGCAGAGAGCCCCATGCGGGGCTCGATCCCAAGACCCTGAGATCATGACCTGAGCCGAAGGCAAAGGCTTTAACCCACTGAGCCACCCAGGTGCCCCAAGATCTCCTTTTTTATGGCCAGTACCCCAATGTGTGTGTGTGTGTGTGTGTGTGTGTGTGTGTGTGTGTGTGTGTGAATACATGTGTAATTATATATATGTCTGTGTGTATATACTCTTCCTTATCCATTCATCTGTCAATGGCCACTTGGGTTGCTTCCATATCTCGGCTATTATAAATAATGCTGCTATAAGCATAGACGTGCATATATCTTTTCAAATGAATGCTTTCATTTTCTTCGGGTAAATATCCAGTAGTGATATTACTGGATCATAGGGTAATTCTATTTTTTTTTCAATGTCAAGCATTTTTTTTTTTAAAGATTTTTACTTATTTGACAGATTACAAGTAGGCAGGCAGGGAGAGAGGAAGGGAAGCAGGCTCCCAGCTGAGCAGAGAGCCCGATGTAGGGCTTGATCCCAGGACCCTGGAATCATGACCTGAGCTGAAGGCAGAGGCTTTAACCCACTGAGCCACCCAGGTGCCCCGGTAATTCTATTTTTAATGTTTTGAGGAACCTCCCTCTGTTTTCCACAGGGGCTGCACCACTTTGCATCCCCACCAACAGAGGGTTCCTTTTTCTCCAGAGCTTCATCAACACTTCTTTCTTACCTTCATTTTAGCCATTCTGACAGGTGTGAGGTGATATCTCATTGTGGTTTTGCATTTCCCTGATGAGGAGTGGTGTTGAACAGAGATCTTTTCATGTGTCTGTTGGCCATTTGTAGGGCGTCTTTAGTAAAATGTCTATTCAGGCCCTCTGTCCATTTTTAAATCTGACTGGGTGGTTTTTTTTGAGTATTGAGCTGAATGCATTTTTGCAACCATCTTCTCCCATGCGGTAGGTTGCCTTTTTGTTTTGTTGATTCGAGTTGCCCTTTTAAACAGCAGGTTTTTCCTGTGCCCAGGGCAGATGGATCTGCTCCTGGTCCATTGGTATTATCCCTCCTCACTGCAGTTCACGGCGTCAGGGGTGGGGAGTCCCTTTATTACTATGTCTCTGTCTCCCTTGTCATTCTCTCTGTGCTCTGTCCATCGTTGTGAAGAAGCTGTTCTGTTTGCCCTCCGTTCTCTACCAGGAAGAATTGTTCTATAAACAGGGGGGAGATTTGGTTGTTTATGGAGTGAGTAGGTGAGTCAGGGTTTTTCTCTGTCACCATTTTGGGCCAGAAGTCTTCTAACTTCTCCTCTTTAACCGTGAAAGTTTTAGATAAACTCTTCTTCCAAAAGAAGACTGTTTCCTCTACATTCAAAATCTGTGGTTCGGTGCAGCCACCATCACCTAAGTGAGAGCATCTTGGCGACTTGCTGCACACTTGACACGAGCACCTGCTGCTCCACCTTGCACTTGGGGATTACACAGATGGCGTCTTTCCTTAAACTTCAGGAAGCTCTTGTAGCTTCAGACTTCTGTAGCTTCCTCACCTGTCTCAGCCTTCACGGAATTCGAGAGAGTGACAGCCTTGCTCTGGATTAGGCTTGAACTTAAGGAAATGTCATGGCAGGTCTGATCTTCTATTCAGACCACTCAAAACTTTCTCCGTATCAGCAATAAGGCTGTCTTGCTTTATTATCATTCATGGGTTTACTGGACTTGCACTTTATTTATTCATTTGACAGAGTGCAACCTGGGTGATCAGGGGAGGGAGAAACAGGCTCCCCACTGTGCAGGCAACCTGATGCGGGACTAGATCCCAGGAGCCTGGGATCATGTACCTGAGCCAAAGGCAGACACTTAATGGACTGAGCCATCCAGGCCCCCCTGGACTAGCACTTTTGATTTCCTTCAGGAACTTTACCTTTGCATTCACAGCTTTGCTCTTTGGCATAAGAAGCCTAGCTTTCACCCTATCTTGGCTTACAATATGCCGTATTCACTAAGCTTAATAATTTTTAGCTTTTTTAGTGTGTTGTTTTTTTTTAAAGATTTTATTTATTTATTTGACAGACAGAGATCACAAGTAGGCAGAGAGGCAGGCAGAGAGAGAAAGGGAAGCAGGCTCCCTGCTGAGCAGAGAGCCCAATGTGGGGCTTGATCCCAGGACCCTGAGATCATGACCTGAGCCGAAGACAGAGGCTTTAACCCACTGAGCCACCCAGGTGCCCCTAATTTTTAGCTTTTAAGGTAACAGATGTGACATTCTTCCTTTCACCTGAATACTTGGAGGCTGCTGTGCATTATTAATTTGACTGGTTTCAGTATTGTCATGTCTCAGGAATAGGGAGACCCAAGGAGAAGGACAGAGTTTGGGGAAACAACTGGTTGTATGAGCCATGAGAACACACACATTAAATTTGCTATCTTACATGGGTATGGTTTGCAGTGTCCTGAAACCATATATAACATCAAAGATCACAGATTCCAGAACAAAAGAGGTATTTTAAACTTCTTCATTAATATTAAAAGAATTACCAAAATGTGACAGAGATATAAAGTGAACAAATGTTGTTGGGGAAAAATGGTGCCAATAGACAGGCCCAATGTAGGGTAACCACAAATCTTCAATCTGTAAAAACTAAACATCTGTGAATCTCAATAAAATGAAGTGTAACAGCGGGGAGGAGTCAAGATGGCGGAGAAGTAGCAGGCTGAGACGACATCAGGCAGCAGGAGATCAGATAGATAGCCTATCAAACCATTCCGAACACCTACAAATCCAACAGGAGATTGAAGAGAAGAAAAACAATAATTCTAGAAACAGAAAATCGACCACTTTCTGAAAGGTAGGACCAGCGGAGAAGTGAATCCAACGCGACGGGAAGATAGACCCCAGGGGGAGGGGCCGGCTCCCGGCAAGCGGCGGAGCACAAAATCAGGACTTTTAAAAGTCTGCTCCAGGGAGGGACATCACTCCAGAGGCTAAACTGGGGTGAAGACCTCGCGGGGACAGCGTGGACTCAGGTCCCACAGGGTCACAGAAGGATTGGGGGTATCTGAGTGTCGCAGAGCTCACAGATATTAGAGCAGGGAAACCGGCTGTGGAGACAGAGCCGAGGTTTCCTAGAGCCGTGGTCTGGGACACGGGCCGGTGCTCTGTGCGAGGGGTCCCCACAAGATCCGGGGAGACTCCGACCCAGGAGAGCTCAGGGATCTACGGGGTTCGGAGACTCCAGGTGGGACTCTGCCAGAGACAGAGATGCTTGGTCACAGGCTGGGTGAGCTCGGAGAACTCCCAGAAGCCAGTGAGACGGGACTGATTACGCACGATTTTCTCGGTCTCCGAGTGCAAACGGGGGCTGGGGAGACCGGAGGGATTAAACGCTTTTCTATGAAGGTGAACTGAAGACTGGGGCCCCGAGCTCTCGGCTCCTCTGAACCGGAGATTTTCATTCCCGTCCTCCGGAACTCTACGGAAAGCGTTCAGGGAACAAAAGCTCCCGAAAGCGAACCTGAGAGGATTACTTAGCCCGGCCAGGGTAAGGGCGGTGCAATTCTGCCTGGGGCAAAAACACTTGAGAATCACTACAACAGGCCCCTCCCCCAGAAGATCAAAGAAATCCAGCCAAGACCAAGTTCACTTAACAAGGAGAAGAGCGGATTCTTATCTGGACAAAATGACAAGGCAGAAAAACTCACCACAAAAAAAACAGGAGGCAGGACCGAAGGCTAAGGACCTAATCAATACAGACATTGGTAATATGTCAGATCTGGAATTCAGGATGACGATTCTCAAGGTTCTAGCCGGGCTCGAAAAAGGCATGGAAGATACTAGAGAAACCCTGTCAGGAGAAATAAAAGCCCTTTCTGGAGAAATAAAAGAACTAAAATCTAATCAAGTTGAAATAAAAAAAGCTATTAATGAGGTGCAATCAAAAATGGAGGCTCTTACTGCTAGGATAAATGAGGCAGAAGAAAGAATTAGTGATATAGAAGACCAAATGACAGAGAATAAAGAAGCGGAGCAAAAGAGAGACAAACAACTACTGGACCACGAGGGGAGAATTCGAGAGATAAGTGATACCATAAGATGAAACAACATTAGAATAATTGGGATTCCAGAAGAAGAAGAAAGAGAAATAGGAGCAGAAGGTATACTGGAGAGGATTATTGTAGAGAATTTCCCTAATATAGCAAGGGGAACAAGCATCAAAATCCAGGAGGTGCAGAGAACACCCCTCAAAATCAATAGGAATCGGTCCACACCCCGCCATCTAATAGTAAAATTTACAAGTCTTAGCAACAAAGAGAAAATCCTGAAAGCAGCACGGGACAAGAAGTCTGTAACATACAATGGTAAAAATATTAGATTGGCAG
>ML100145.1:3280-19750 GCA_003697995.1 Taxidea taxus jeffersonii
ATCTCTCCTTCTATTTTCAATGATAACCTAGCTGGATAAAGTATTCTTGGCTGCATGTTTTTCTCGTTTAGTGCTCTGAATATATCATGCCAGTTCTTTCTGGCCTGCCAGGTCTCTGTGGATAAGTCTGCTGCCAATCTAATATTTTTACCATTGTACGTTACAGACTTCTTGTCCTGTGCTGCTTTCAGGATTTTCTCTTTGTCGCTAAGACTTGTAAATTTTACTATTAGATGGCGGGGTGTGGGTCGGTTCCTACTGATTTTGAGAGGTGTTCTCTGCGCCTCCTGGATTTTGATGCTTGTTCCCCTTGCTATATTAGGGAAATTCTCTACAATAATCCTCTCCAGTATACCTTCTGCTCCTATTTCTCTTTCTTCTTCTTCTGGAATCCCAATTATTCTAATGTTGTTTCGTCTTATGGCATCACTTATCTCTCGAATTCTCCCCTCGTGGTCCAGTAGTTGATTGTCTCTCTTTTGGTCTGCTTCATTATTCCCTGCCATTTGGTCTTCTATATCACTAATTCTGTCTTCTGCCTCATTTATCCTAGCAGTAAGAGCCTCCATTTTTGATTGCACCTCATTAATAGCTTTTTTTATTTCAACTTGATTAGACTTTATTTCTTTTATTTCTCCAGAAAGGGTTTTTATTTCTCCTGACAGGGTTTCTCTAATATCTTCCATGCCTTTTTCGAGCCCGGCTAGAACCTTGAGAATCGTCATCCTGAATTCCAGATCTGACATATTACCAATGTCTGTATTGATTAGGTCCTTAGCTTTTGGTCCTGTCTCCTGCTCTTTTTTTTGTGGTGAGTTTTTCCACCTTGTCATTTTGTCCAGATAAGAATCCGCTGTTCTCCTTGTTAAGTGAATTTGGTCTTGGCTGTATTTCTTTGATCTTCTGGGGGAGGGGCCTGTTGTAGTGATTCTCAGGTGTCTTTGCCCCAGGCGGAGTTGCACCGCCCTTACCAGGGGCCGGGCTAAGTAATCCTCTCAGGTTCGCTTTCAGGAGCTTTTTTTTTTCCCCCTGAATGCTTTTCGTAGAGTTCCGGAGGACGGGAATGACAATGGTGGCCTCCCAATCTCCGGTTCAGAGGAGCCGAGAGCTAGGGGCCCCAGTCTTCAGTGCGCCTTCAGAGAAAAGCGCTTAATCCCTCCAGTCTCCCTAGCCCACGTTTGCGCTGGAGAGTGCGTGTGCGCGCCCGCCTGCAGACACCGCGCGCCCGCTGACACCGCGGCCCGCCAACACCGCGGGCCCGCCGACACTGCGCGCACCCGCAGACCGTGGGCGCCTGCAGACCGTGCTCAGAGAAAATCGTGCGTAAGCAGTCCCGTCTCACTGGCTTCTGGGAGTGCTCCGAGCTCACCCAGCCTGTGACCAAGCGTCTCTGTCTCTGGCAGAGTCCCACCTGGAGTCTCCGGACCCCGTAGATCCCTGAGCTCGTCCGGGTCGGAGTATCCCCGGATCTTATGGGGACCCCTCGCACCGAGCACCGGCCAGTGCCACAGAGCACCGGTCCGTGTCATAGACCACTGGGAAATTTCGGCTGTCTCCGCAGCCGACTTCCCCGCTCTAGTACCTGTGAGCTCTGCGACACTCAGACACCCCCGATCCTTCTGTGACCCCGCGGGACCTGAGTCCACGTTGTCCCCATGAGGTCTTCACCCCAGTTTAGCCTCTGGAGTGATGTCCCTCTGTGGAGCAGACTTTTAAAAGTCCTGATTTTGTGCTCCGCCGCTTGCCGGGAGCCGGCCCCTCCCCCTGGGGTCTATCTTCCCGTCGCGTTGGATTCACTTCTCCGCTGGTCCTACCTTTCAGAAAGTGATCGATTTTCTGTTCCTAGAATTGTTGTTTTTCTTCTCTTCGATCTCCTGTTGGATTTGTAGGTGTTCGGAATGGTTTGATAGGCTATCTAGCTGATCTCCTGCTGGCTGATGTCGTCTCAGCCTCCTACTTCTCCGCCATCTTGACTCCTCCCAGAGGAAAATCATTTTAAAAAGTAACTTACACACTCAGAGAGGGGAGCAGTGAGAAATGCTTTTTTTTTTTTCTTCAGTATGACCTGGAAAGCAATTTTCTCTACATAGATTCTTTCCCCTCCTTCTCCTGCTCCCTCTGCTACTCTCTCTGCTCATGCTCTCTTTTTCTAAAATAAATAAATTAATTAAATCTTAAAAAAAAAAAGTAATGGTCATAAGGATGCTCACTGAATTTGGTAAAAGAATAGAGCACAAGAATGAGACCCTTAATAAAGAGATAAGGAATAGCAGCAGCGATAATGGGTACAATAAAAGAAGTGAGAAACACGCTTGATGGAATGAACAGGATGGAAGAAGCAGAGAAGCAAATTAGTAATCTGGAAGACAGAATAATTGAAAGTAAACAAGCTGAAAAAAAGAGAGAAAAATAATTTCAATAGATGTAAGGAACTCAGTGACTCCAGCAAATATAGTAGCATTCATATTATAGGTAGAAAGAGAGAGAGAAAAGGGAACAGAAAATTTATTTAAAGAAATAACAGCAGAAAAATGCCTTCAGCTGGAGAAGGAAACAGATATCTAGCCAGATGCAGGAGGCACAGAGAACTCCCACCAAAATCAATAAAATCAGATCTATCCCAAGAAATGTTGTAACTAAATTGGCAAAATAGAGTGCTAAAGAGAAAAAAAAAAAAAAATTAGAAGAAACAAGACAAAAGAAGATAGTAACTTAAAAAGGAAAACCTTTGTAAGGCTAGCAGGAGATTTTTCAGCAGCAACTTTCAAAGTCAAAGAGGAGTGGCAGCATATTTTCAAAGCGCCAAATGGGGAAAATCTGCAGCCAAGACTATTCTATCCAGCAAGGCTATCATTCAGAATAGAAGGAGAGGCAGAATTTCTCAAACAGAAACTAAAGTAGTTCATGACCACTAAACCAATCCTGCAAGAAAATTAAAGGGGACTCTGAGTAGAAAGGAGAGACCAAAAGTGACAGTAAGGAAGCAGAAATCACAAAAGCAGTAAAAATGAATATTTCTATAAAAAATCAGTCAAGGAACTCACAAAATAAAAAGATTTAAAATAGAACATCATATACCTAAACCATGGGGAAAAGAGTAAAGAATAAGTTAAAACTTAAAAGATCAACTTAATATACACTGCTATATGCAGAAGAGATTATATACAAACACAGCTGTAACCATATAGACAAAATGACTAATAAATATGAAAAGAATAGGAGAGAAAGAAACCTAAATATGTCACTAAAGAAAATCAGCAAACCATGGAAGAGAAAAAGACAAGAAGGGATCAGGGAAAATCTTCAGAAACAACAAAACAAATAATAAAACAAATAATAACAAAACAAATAATAAAATATAGTACATACATATCTATCAATAATTACTATGATAGTAAGTGGACTTAATCCTCTAACTGAAAAACACAGAGTCACAGAATAGATTATAAAATAATACCCATCTATATGCTGCCTAAAAGAGTTTCATTTTAGGCCAAAATACACCTGCAGACTGAATGTGAGAGGATGCAGAAAAACCTATCATGAAAATGAATGTCAAAAGAAAATTGGAGTGGCAATATTGGGGCACCTGGCTGGTAGAGTCAGTTAAGCATCCTACTCTTGCTCTTGGTTTGAACTCTGGTCATGATCTCAGGGTTCTGAGATCAAGCCCTGCTTTGGGCTCCATGCTTAGCATGGAGTCTGCTTAAGATTCTCTTTCCCTCTGCCCCTGCCCTCTGTGCTCTCTAGATAGATAGATAGATAGATTGATAGATAGATAGATAGATAGATAGATAGATAGATAGAAAGAAAGAAGACAGAAAGAAAGCTAGCTAGCGTAGCATTACTTATATTGGGCAAAATGTATTTTAAAACAAAGACTGTACCAAGAGACAAAGAAGGACATATAATAAAGGGGACAATCCAACAAGAAAATATGCCAATTGTAAACATTTATCCAACCAACATGGGGGCACCCAAATACATAGACCAGTAAATAACAAATATAAAGGAACTAATTGATAATAATACAGTAGTAGTGGAAGACTTTAACATGCCACTTACATCAATAGACGTATCATCTAAAGAGAACATCAAGGAAACAATAACTTTGAATGACACATTGGAACAGATGAATTTAACAGATATATTCAGAAAATGTCATCCTAAAACAGCAGAATACACATTATCTTTAAATGTATATGGAACATTTTCCAGAATAGATCACACATTAGCCCACAAAATAAGGCTTAACAAATTAAAGAAAAATAAAATCTGGGAAAAGCACAAATACATGGAGGTTAAATACATGCAATGAGTGGGTCAACCAGGAAATAAAAGAAATTTTAAAAGTACAAGGAACTAACTGAGGGTTTTGGAGGGGCGGGGGTGGGAGGTTGGGTGAGCCTGGTGGTGGGTATTGTGGAGGGCATGTATTGTATGGAGCACTGGGTGTGGTGCATATACAATTCTGGAACACTGAAAAGAAATTTAAAAAATAAATAAAAAATTTTTTAAAAGTACAAGGAAACAAATGAAAATGAAAACCCAATGGTGCAAAATCTCTGGAGTACTATAAAAGCAGTTTTAAGGGGGAAGTTTATACAATACAGGACCTCAAGAAACAATAAAAATTTCAAATAAACTACCTAACTTTATATGTAAAAAAGAACTAGAAAAAGAACAACAAAACCAAACCTAAAACCAGAAGTAAGTGATATGGAAACCAAAAAATAAATGGGACAAATCAATGACATCAGGAGCTAGCTCTTGAAAAGTCAATAAAATTGATCAACCTCTAGCCAGACTTATCAAGAAAAAAATAGAAAGGACTCAGATAAATAAAACTGCATATGAGAGAAGAGAAATAGCAATCAACATCACAGAAACACAAATAATTGAAAGAGAATACTATGAAAACCTGTATGTCAACAAATTAGACAACTTTAAAAAATGGATATATCCCTAAAAACATATAAACTACCAAAACTGAAAACAGGAAGAAAGAGAACATTTGAACAGACTGATAACCAGCAAAGAAACTTAATCAGTAATCAAAGACTCTCGATAAGCAAAAGTCCAAGGCCAGATGGCTTCAAGGCAAATTCTACCAAACATTAAAGAAGAGTTAATACCATCAAAAAGAGAAAGAGAGAGAGAGAGAGAAAGACTTAATACCTATTCTTCTCAAACTATTCCATAGTCCAAATAATAGAAGAGTTTGGAATTAATTCTATGAGGCCAGCATTACCCTGATATGAAAACCAGATACCACTAAAGAAGAGAACTACAGGCTAACATCCCTGTTGAATATAGATACAAAAATCTACACAAGTACTAGCAAACCCAACTTAATAATACATTTGAAAAACCATTCACAGTGATCAAGTGGGATTTATTCTTGGGTTGCAAGGGCAGTTCAATATTTGCAAATTAGTTACTGTAATATATCACATCAGTAACAGAACAGATTAGAACCACATGACCATTTCAATAGATACAGAAAAAGGATTTGACAAAGTATTACATCTATTCATATCAAACCCCCCTGCAAAGTAGGTTTAGAAGGAACATACTTCAACATAATAAAGGCCATATATAAAAAACCCACAGCTAACACCATCCTTAATGGGGAAAAACTGAGAGCTTTTCCTCTAAGATCAAGAAAAAAACAAGGATGGTCTCTCTCACCACTTTTATTCAACATAGTTGTGGAAGGTCTAACCACAGCAATCAGACAAGAGAAATAAATAAAAGTAATCCAAGAGGGTAAGAAGAAATAAAACTTTATTTGTAGATGACATGAGATGATATATGTATACCTAAAGACTCCACCAAAAAATAATTAGAACTGACACATGAATTTAATAAAGTCCCAGGATACAAAATCAATGTGCAGAAGTCTGTTGCACTTTATACACTAATAATGAAGCAGAAGGAGAAATTAAGAAAACAATATCATTTAAACTGAATCAAAAACGATAAGATGCCTAGGAATAAACCTCATGAAAGAGGAGAAATACCTATACTCTGAAAACTATAAAGTACTGGTGAAAGAAACTGAAGACGACATAAACAAATGGAAAGACATTCCATGCTCATGGACTGGAAGAATAAATATTGCTAAAATGTAAATACTATCCAAAGCAATCTACACATTTAATGCAATTCCTATCAAAATTCCAAGAGCATTTTGTAACAGAACTAGAACAAACAATCCTAAAATTTATATGGAGCCACAAAAGGTCCAAGTAGCCAAAGCAAATTTGGGGGGGGCGGGGAGCAAAGCTGGAGGCATCACAATTCTAGTTTTTAAGTTATATTGCAAAGCTGTAGTGATCATAACAGTACAGCACTGGCACAAAAAGAGACACATAGGTCAAGAGAACAGACTAGAAAACCCAGAAATAAACCCACAACTATATGGTCAATTAATCTTTGACAAACCAGTAAGAATATCCAATGGGAACAAGACAGTCTCTTCAAAAAATGCTGCTGAGAAAATTGGACAGCAACATGCAAAAGAAAGAAACTGGACCACTTCCTTACACAATACACAAATATAAATTCAAAATAGATTAAAGACCTAAATATAGGGATGCCTGGGTGGCTCAGTTGGTTAAGCAGCTGCCTTCGGCTCAGGTCATGATCCCAGCGTCCTGGGATCAAGTCCCACATCCGGCTCCTTGCTCGGCAGGGAGCCTGCTTCTCCCTCTGCCTCTGCCTGTCACTCTGTCTGCTGTCTGCCTGTGCTCGCTCTCTCTCTAACAAATAAATAAAATCTTAAAAAAAAAAAAAGACCTAAATATAAGACCTGAAATCTTAAAAATTCTAGAAAAGAACACAGGCAGTAACTTCTTTGGCGTCGGATAAAGCAACTTTTTCCTAGAGGTGTCTCCTGAGGCAGGGAAACAAAAGTAAAAATAAACTAGTGGGACAATATCAAAATAAAAAGGTTCTGCACAGCAAGAGAAACAACTAACAAAACTAAAAGAGAACCAAATGAATGGGTGAAAAGACAAACCAAGAAATAGACTCTTAATTATGGAAAACAAATTGATGGTTACCAGGAAGGAGGGTGGTCGGGGGATGGATAAAATATGTGATGGGGATTAAGGAGTGCACTTGACTATATTGTACACTGGAAACTATTACAACAGTGTACATGAACTAAGTGGAATTGAAATAAAACCTTGCAAAAATTAAAAATAATAAAGTAAAACAAATTACAAATTTATAGTAATCAAAACAACACTATGCCAGCATAAAATAGATATATAGACAAATAGAAAACACAGAATTAAACCCATGCCTATATGGTCAAGTGATCTTTGACAAGGATGCCATACTGAAAGTTGAGAAAAGAATCTCTTAAACAAATAATGTTGGGAAAACTGGATATCCACAGGCAAAACAATGAAACTGGATCTTAATATTATACCATATGCAAAAATTAATTTGAAACGGATTAAAGACTTAAGAGCTAAAACTATAACTTCTTCTTGGAAGAAAATTGATGGTTAATGGTATATTTCCACTTGACTGGGCCAAGGGATGTCAGAGAGCTAGTAAAACATTTCTGGATAGGCCTTTAGAGTGTCTCCCAAAGAGATCAGCATTTAAATCAGTAGACTGATCAGCAAAAAATTTTGATCATTAGAAAAAAGATTGTCCTCACCAATCTAAGTAGGCATCATTCAATCTATTGAGAGCCTTACTAGGACAAAAATATGTGGATGAAGGGCAGATTGGTTCTAAGACATCTGTCTTCTCCTACCCTCAAATACTGGCATTCCTGGTTCTCAGGTTTTCAGACTCACACTGAGATTTACATTATTAGCCCCTGTTCCTCAGGTCTTTGGGCTCAGACTGGCTTTTCCAGCTTAGCAGATTGCTGATGGCTGATCTAGGGACTCCCTGGCCTCCATTAACCCTGTGAGCCAATTCCTATAATGAATCTCCACTTCTATCTACTTATTGACCTACCTTATTGGCTCTAACTCTCTGGAGAACTGACTAATACAAAAACATAAGGGAAAAGCTTTATAACCCAATCTTGGCATTATATTTTTCTTAATTTGACACTAAAAGCAAAACAACAAGAGCAAATATAGACAAGTGGGATATCAAACCACAAAACTTCTGTGTAGCTGAGGAAACAATCAACAGAGTAGAAAGGCAACCTACAGAATGATAGAAAACATTTGAAAATCATCTACCTGGTAAGAGGTTAATTTCCAAAATATATGAGGAAGTCCTATCATTCAATAGTAGAAAACTAATGCCATTAAAAGATGGACAAAAGACTTGAATAGACATTTCTTCAAAGAAGACAGAAAAATGGATAACATGCATATGAAAAGATACTAATCGTCAGGGAAATGTAAATCAAATCCACATGAGATATAACCTCATACTTGTTAGGATCGCTATTAAAAAGAAAAAAGAAAAAAAAAAAACAGTAAAGAGCCAGTGTGATATGTGAAGGATGTGAAAAAATTGGACCCCTTGTGCACTGTTCCAGGAATATAAAGTGGTATCATTGCTATGAATAAGCCGTTCTTTTGATTGTGATGCTGATACTGTGTCTCAGGTGTGAGCATTTCTGTGATGATGGGGATAGTAGATGGCATATAAAATAGAGCACATCTCTTAGCAAGCTTGTTTTGAAGATAACTAAGCCAAATAAACTTAGGGAAATAAGGGTTTCAGAGTTTTCATGACCCATGGCCCGATTTGGGGTTTGAAACCCAAGCCTCAGCTAAGGATAGAATATTAGTCCTTATTCTTTCCCTATATCACAGAGGAAACCTTGTGAAGAGAGGCTACGAGTGATAACCACATTCAAATATCATCTCTCTTTTCCATGCTTCATTTAGGATTTTCATATATGCTTAGATTTGATGGACTAATATTTTGCTCTGAATTTTTTCATCATTCATGTGATATTTGTCCCTAGAAAGTCCTTATATTTCTAATCTCATGCGTGTCATGTTTTGTTCAAAGTTAGGGCAATTTGGCAAAGGCAACTTTTTTTTCAAGTGCCAGAATATTCTGAATGACCAAAAAAAATGTCAGATTCTAGAAGGTGTGAATGAACATGTGTATGGATTTTTCTGATTTAGGTATAGAGGTCACTATGGGTTTCCTACATCTTATTAAGTTACTGAGGTTGTATCTTTTTCTCAAAAAGCCACCTTTCTTTGCAATTTTTACACAAAAATTTTTAAAAAGGGAAATTATGGTCAGTTTTTAAATTTTTTAGAGAAAAATGAACTAAAATAACAAATCTTATAGAAAATGACACATTAAAGCTTCTAGGAATGGCCAATCTGTGGAAGAATTGTTTAACTTTATATATTTATATGTGGCATATAAATATATAAAATATATAAATATAATTTTATAGTTATAATATAATTTTATATACTCATAGATAAGTTATATATGTGTATATATATGTATATACATGTACATACACACACACATATATGGGTAATTTTTGACAATTACCCAAGAATACTGACACTTCTAGGAAAATAAAAGGCTTACTTATTTTGTATACACCATTACCTATGGAACCTCACCTGACATGTATCCCCAACTGACATGTTATCCTCCTGTTGTCAACAGGATTAATTTTGTTATGTCATCTTAACTTGCCTTAGGGTATTTTAAAATGTAAGTGCACTAGTCCTTTGTGCTAACCTCTATAATATGCCTGACTGATGAATAACCAAGAGCTTGGTCACATAATTTTAAATTTTATTTTAGTCATTTATTTTTTTATTTACTTGATAGACAAAGATCACAAGTAGGCAGAGAAGCAGGCAGAGAGAGAGGAGGAAGCAGGCTCCCCGCCGAGCAGAGAGCCAGATGCGGGGCTCAATCCCAGGACCCTGAGATCATGACCTGAGCCGAAGGCAGAGGCTTAATTAACCCACTGAGCCACCCAGGTGCCCCCACATAATTTTAAAAAACTGACCATGAGAGTACAGAATGGCCACAACATTCTTTTTTTTTTTTTTTTTTCCAATTTATTTATTTGACAGATAGATCACAAGTAGGCAGAGAGGCAGGCAGAGAGAGAGGCAGAAGCAGGCTCCACGCTGAGCAGAGAGCCCGATGCGGGGCTCGATCCCAGGACCCTGAGATCATGACCCGAGCCGAAGGCAGTGGCTTAACCCACTGAGCCACCCAGGTGCCCCTGGCCACAACATTCTTATGTATGTTTGTTTAAGTCATCCGAGTGATTTTATTCTCTTCTCAAATATGAATTCTTTATGTGCTTTGATATATCTTCCATGCTTAAGTCTATGAATCATTAATCTAGCCCTTATAACTTTTCTACATCTTCAACCAATTGCTAAAGTAATGTTATACAGGAGACTTTTGATGTAATATTTGGTACTACCCCCTCACAACTTCAAACTATAAGAGATATTTTTTATAAAATTTAAAATAATGTGTATCAGAAATATAAGAAATATCAGTGCCATAATTACAAAGACAAAAATTTACCTAATGAGAATTATACTACTTCTCCCCATTTCCTGTTTTCTGCAAGCAATTCTAATAACAATCAAAATTCACAACCCTGTCAATCCCTTTAGAGCTTGTTTTTTTAGTGAAATATTAAGTAGTATGGGACATTAAATTAACATTAATTTTTCTACAATCGACTTCTGAGAATCAGTATCATATTAGCAGAAAACAAATGGAAATTGAGGATTAATAGAGGGGAAAAAACACCCTCTGGGGTATATTCCGGAGTGAATGTACACTCATCCTCAGCACTTTCTACAAATGAAATCTAAGTTACCTTGCTCAAGACCATTGATGAAATTCCATCCCAGCAACTGTCAGAACAGTTCTTGGGAGAAATGATTTTGTAGAAATTTTTTTTTTTAAATGGCAAGGAGGTAAGATTCTGAGTAAGCAAAACTGGGATTTGTGTTTAATCTTTTCGCCCCATTGAAATCACTATGCACAATTCACTATTTTGTAGGGAGAGGTTATGTTTCTTGTATTCTCAGCAATTATTTACCTAAAATATTTTGCTGGTTTTAGAGTCTAATGGTTTGAATCGAAAGCAACTAAAAGCAGTGCCAAATAAAGGCACCATTTGTTTTTCTTGATTTTGTTTTTCTTGAAACAATATTGACGTTTACCTTAGTCCCCTAGATTTTTCATAGGAACGTTTGCTTTACGTATGCAAAAGCATCTCCCTATAGCATTAATATGGCTTATTAATCTTCAAAGACACTATGCTTTTTTATGCACTGTAATAGCCAAGTCTAAAATGAAAGGTTTCAAGTTTGTTGACTCTGGAGCTGTTTTGATTTTTTTTTTCTCCCATGCTGCCATAAATGCCCTTTTTCCTGATTCGACACTGGGAATAAAAAAAAAGCAAATTCTGTCAGCATAAGTCACCTAAGGAACAACATCTGCGCTCGTCTTGCTTCTAATTTTCTAGCACCCTAGATATTCAGAATAACTGAACTTACTGGACCCCTACCAAGTTATCTATCTCTGACGGCTGCTATGCTGTAAATTCATACCGAAAACTGTTATATTCTCCTGAATTGCTGCAGCTCCCCCGATAAAATGGGAACTTTTCCACAGGTTTTCCTGTCAAGTTCAACCTGCAGGTAGGATTTAGGAAGGCTGCGTGCCTTGGCCTACTGACGGAGAGTGATTTCCTCACCAGCTTTAGAGCACCCTTCCTCAAGCCCAGCATCAAACATAGCGCACACATATTCCGGTAATAAGGATTTGCTGTAACGGGTTCAGAAAGGTTGTCTTTAGGCACTTTCATTTTTAAAAGTCCTGATAAGGTGGCTCGGCAAGGACTCACAGGAGTTTCTTGTTAGTAGCCTTCTAGCATGCTGCTGAGCAATTTGCAGGTTAACTTCTCACAGACTCATTAGCTTATGCTCTCAGTCACTCATTTGCAGATTGAAGCTTGAGTTTCTCACAGTGAAAAAGAGCTTCCACATCATGCCTTAGAAAGGCCACCATCTCTTTGAACTGGTACTTTAAAGGGTCTTGGCAAATAGGTATCACAGTTTTACTCTCAATCCACACTCAGTGGAGATGCTCAAAAAAAAAAAAATCTAGTTCTATCAAATACTTAGTGATTGATTCAAGAGGAGTTTGGTTTGGTTAGAGGGTTAATAATTTTATAAAAAAAAGAGGTAAAAGCAGGGGCATCTGGGTGGCTCAGTCAGTTAACAGTCTGCCTTTGGCTCAGGTGATGGTCCCAAGGTCCTGGGATAGAGCTCCACGTGGGGCTCCCTGCTCAGCTGGGAGACTGCTTCTCCCTCTCTGGCCCTCCCACCTGGTGCTTTCTTGCATGTGCCTGCTCTTTCTTAAAAACAAAGAATATTTAAAAGAAATAATTTTTTTAAAAAAAGAGGTAAAAGCAAGACAAAGGACACGACGAGTAGGTGACCAGCCTTCCTGTTGCCTGGGACTCAGGGGTTCCTGGATGTGGAACTCTTAGTGTTAAACCTAGGAAAATCCTGGGCAGACCAAATAAGCTGGTTACCTTCAATGTTTTGTTTTGTTTTTTAATTTTGTTATTTTATTGCTTTTCCTGACCTATGATTGACAACATTTGTGTATGTGTGTGTGCATATATGTATATGTATACATACATATATGTATACACACACACACACAATGTTTTGCCACGCATGTATATTGTGAATGATTGCCATAATCAAAGTAATTAATCCAGGTAATATTTATCATATCACATAGCTACTCTAGTTCTTAAGTGTCCTCCAAATTCACTCTACTTCCTACTATTTAAAGTCTACTTGGGGCGCCTGGGTGGCTCAGTGGGTTAAAGTCTACTTAAAGGGAAAACTGCAATTTGTCCTTTAACAAAAATAAACTCCCTATAATAGAATAAAATATTTCCTTCTACCTATTCTGCTAGTTAACAAATATGGTTACACCCTGTCTTGTCTTTTTTTTTTTTTAAAGATTTTTTATTTATTTATTTGATAGACAGAGATCACAAGTAGGCAGAGAGGCAGAGAGAGAAAGGAGGAAACAGGCTGTCCGCAGAGCAGAGAGCCCGACGTGGGGCTCGATCCCACAACCCTGGGATCATGACCCGAGCCGAAGATAGCAGCCTTAATCCACTGAGCCACTCAGGCGCCCCCTGTCTTGTCTTTTTTAATTTAAATGTTCTAAAAAAGAACTTTTATAAATAAAATTCTTGCTCAGCATCTCGAGGACATCCCAGTTGACACTGTTTTAAATTCTGAGTTCCAGGGGCGCCTGGGTGGCTCAGTGGGTTAAAGCCGCTGCCTTCAGCTCGGGTCGTGATCCCGGGGTTGTGGGATCGAGCCCCGCGTCGGGCTCTCTGCTCTGCGGACAGCCTGCTTTCTCCTCTGTCTCTCTCTGCCTCTCTGCTTACTTGTGATCTCTGTCTATCAAATGAATAAAAAAAAAAAAAATCTTAAAAAAAAAAAAATTCTTGAGTTCCACATGCCAACGCATATCCACACTTCACAATCCAGACTGGCTGAGCAGCACTGGTCATCCCCTGTGCACTCTATCAAGTTCCTAACTCCACAGTAGAAATAGGGAGTTGTGTAAACGTCACTTCAAGAAAGGGAAAAAAAAAAGACAGAGAGCGCCTAGATATTTTATAGGCTATCAGTTTTGACAGTGAAAAGTAAAGATTTAACCCTCCCTGTTGCTATTGCCTCAAGGAACACTTGTAGAAAATAAACCAAGATAGTTTCCACAGGTAAAGCTTAGGCAATAAAGAAAAGAAAGCAACATCTGCGTCAAAGGAAACTCTAAGAAAGTTAAGTCTGCAGAGTTTGACCTGAAAACTACCACAGCTTGTCTGAATTACATGGCCACCTGTCACAACTGCGCCTGAGATTCTTCTAAAACAGTAGGGGTTTGTCACATAAATGGAATGTGCAGGATTTAAATTATTGCAGACCACGAGGCCACCCCAATGAATGTGAAAGTTTTCAAAACAGAAATGACAGGGCTTAGTGTCTCCTAAAGCCATGTGATATTCCCTGTTGATAGCTGCCCAGAAGCCCTACAGTGAGATTAAACATCAAAATGACAATATCATCACTGGATTTCTAACAAAGCAAGCACAGACAAATTCATAAGATTAAATCTAAAATATCCCCTTTGCACATACACAAATCATCTGCCAAGGGTACATAAGACTACGGAGTCACTCCCCAGTATGGGCAGAGTAGGTGATAACCAGATAGTATGGCTGGACCTATTGCCTCAGACAGTTCTCTTAAATATATAAGTGGTCTTCACCATAACCTCTGGTGGAGGTTGAAAATTACAACAAAAACATCTCTTGGTTGCCTCATCCCACATTCCTCAGAAAAGTAACAATCAAAGTCACTCACCCTCAGGGTGAGTAGTTTAAGAAAAGTGCTTGCTTTTTGTTTTCAATCCTCCTTACTGCCTTCTCAAACACCTAACAGTTCTGGGAGGTTAAAAACAAAACAACAAACAAACAAACAAAAAATGAATACACAAGGAGGAAGACAGGAGCCATATAATCAGATAGCTGAGAAATCTTTTTGTGAAATCCCCTACTACACTCTCCATCCCTAATGTGACTCCTTTTCAAAGACAAGCTCCAAGTTCCTTCTCAGGTCCCTGTGCTAGCTCTTTCCCATACTGGACACCTCTCACTCTACACCACGTTTTCTTCACTGAACTTCTTCACTTGTCTTAATCACCACTTATTTCATGTTTTATCTTGATCCAGGTCTCTAATTCCTAAAATGTTCATTACCACGAAATCCATTTTTTTTTCTTTAAAGATCAAATTCAGTATCACTTACAGTGGCTACTTCCTTTTCAAGGTTTCTTAGTTCTTTCATTATATTTATTGCTTCATTTCTGATGCTAAATGTAATAAATTTTCAATTCAGAATATTAAGAAAATCCAAAAAATTATAAATAATTTTATTACGCACCTATTCTGTAGATGCACCCATAATCTGAACTCTCCTATAAGATCGCCACACAAGGAAAATCACTGTTTACATTTAGCTTATCTCCTCCTAACATATAAGATTTCTCCCACGCTTCTTGACAAGCACTATTCAGCCTGATTGCAGACCTGTTGTCAACACCCATCTAAGTGCTTTGAGTTGCTTGGTGATTCACAGAAGTTAAAGCTAGAAGGAGCCTTGGGAATCAAAAAATCCAAGTACTTATTTTACAAGCAAGCCCCTCACCACAGATCATCCAACTTGTAAGCAGTAGAGTTAGAACGACATTCAGATAAGGCCAGCATATTCAGGAACACAGACTGTGCACTATACAGAAGAGCCTGCACCAGGGCTCAGTCCTGCGTCATCTGGAGAGAGGGGCACAAAAGCACCCTCATTTACTTACTGCGCACTTGGAGGGCTTCAAGTGCCAGCCGTTGCAGTGGATGGACAGGAAAATGTGAGTGAGTGATGTTTCTAACCCACTGATAGCACTGCATAGGCTAGCAATGAGCCTGAATCCAGGTTTATCATTTCCCAAGTGGATGCTTTAGGGCTCTAGCTACGTTTCCCAATGCATCGTTCTTCCTAACAGGACATATTTTTAAAAACTACTCCCCGTTAGATAGTACCCTGTAATTCTATGAAATCTGTTTCCCATATATATGTGTATATTCATACACATATATATGAAATCCGCCCAAAACCCACAATTACTAATTACTATAATCCTAGTCTGAAAAAGGGTGCAATCAATAGACAATGCAGCGAACTGATGATTAGAGTATGAACTTGGAAAGCAGACCTGACAGAAGGTCAATAACAAGCTCTTAAAGTTATTGGACCTGACAATGATCTTCACTTTTCCTCCTGAATATCCAGCAAATTGCCTTATATTCCCCAAAGATATGTTTAAATTAATTCCTGTACAACATAAAAGGAAATCCCAGTGTTTATGGAAACATGAAAATCACAGAGTAATCAGTTCTATCTTCTATTAAGAATAATTTTGATCATCCAAACTAGAATATGAGTGAGGTAAACATTTATATAAAGAAAATGACCGTTTAGGGGTTAAAAGAATAGTGCTCGCAAGTGACAATTTTGTATGTACATCTGGACTCTGTTATTGATATTAACTAATAGTGTGCTCCTAAGAAAACTCATCTGTGAAATGGAAATGATTATAGTACTTCATGGGGCTTTTCTAAATGTTACAAAAATTAATACATACTGTGGCAAATACTCAGTAGCTGTTAAATATGATTATTACCACAGTTCTGTGTTCATAATTTAGATGGGGTTTTTATTTGCCTTACCAAATTGGACTCTACCAATAACTGAGAGATGTGTTTAAAGAGACTCCTAAATAATCAAGGAGAGGTCAAGATGGCGGAGAAGTAGCAGGCTGAGACGACATCAGGCAGCAGGAGATCAGCTAGATAGCCTATCAAACCATTCC
>ML100146.1:0-15116 GCA_003697995.1 Taxidea taxus jeffersonii
TTCCAAATTTCCTCTTGTGACTGAGTTCTAGCTTCAGGGCATTGTGGTCTGAAAATATGCAGGGAATGATCCCAATCTTTTCATACTGGTTGAGACCTGATTTATGACCCAGGATGTGATCTATTCTGGAGAATGTTCCATGGGCACTAGAGAAGAATGTGTATTCTGTTGCTTTGGGATGGAATGTTCTGAATATATCTGTGATGTCCATCCGGTCCAGGGTGTCATTTAAGACCTTTATTTCCTTGTTGATCTTTTGCTTGGATGATCTGTCCATTTCAGTGAGGGGCTTGTTAAAGTCCCCTACCATTATTGTATTCTTGTCAATGTGTTTCTTTGATTTTGTTATTAATTGGTTTATATAGTTGGCTGCTCCCATGTTAGGGGTATAGATATTTAAAATTGTTAGATCTTCTTGTTGGACAGACCCTTTGAGTATGATATAGTGTCCTTCCTAATCTCTTACTATAGTCTTTGGCTTAAAATCTAATTGATCTGATATAAGGATTGCCACCCAGCTTTCTTCTGATGTCCATTAGCATGGTAAATTGTTTTCCACCACCTCACTTTGAATCTGGAAGTGTCTTCGGATCTAAAATGAGTTTCTTGTAGGCAGCATATTGATGGGTTTTGTTTTTTTATCAATTCTGAAACCCAGTGTCTTTCGATTGGGACATTTAGCCCATTTACGTTCAGGGTAACTATTGAGAGAGATGAATTTAGTGCCATTGTATTGCCTGTAAGGTGATTGTTTCTGTATATTGTCTCTGTTCCTTTCTGATAATACTTTTAGGGTTTCTCTTTCCTTAGAGGACCCCTTTCAATATTTCCTGTAGAGCTGGTTTGGTGTTTACAAATTCTTTCAGTTTTTGTTTGTCCTGGAAGCTTTTTATCTCTCCTTCTATTTTCAATGATAACCTAGCTGGATAAAGTACTCTTGGCTGCATGCTTTTCTCGTTTAGTGCTCTGAATATATCATGCCAGTTCCTTCTGGCCTGCCAGGTCTCTGTGGATAAGTCTGCTGCCAATCGAATATTTTTACCATTGTATGTTACTGACTTCTTGTTCCGTGCTGCTTTCAGGATTTTCTCTTTGTCGCTAAGACTTGTAGATTTTACTATTAGATGATGGGGTGTGGACCTATTCCTATTGATTTTGAGGGGTGTTCTCTGCACCTCCTGGATTTTGATGCTTGTTCCCTTTGCTGTATTAGGGAAATTCTCTACAATAATTCTCTCCAGTATACCTTCTGCTCCTCTTTCTCTTTCTTCTTCTTCTGGAATCCCAATTATTCTAATGTTGTTTTGTCTTATGGTTTCACTTATCTCTCGAATTCTCCCTTCGTGGTCCAGTAGTTGTCTTTCTTTTGCTCAGCTTCTTTATTCTCTGTCATTTGGTCTTCTATATCACTAATTCTTTCTTCTGCCTCATTTATCCTAGCAGTAAGAGCCTCCATTTTTGATTGCACCTCATTAATAGCTTTTTTTATTTCAACTTGATTAGATTTTAGTTCTTTTATTTCTCCAGAAAGGGCTTTTATTTCTCCAGACAGGGTTTCTCTAGTATCTTACATGCTTTTTCCGAGCCCGGCTAGAACCTTGAGAATCATCGTCCTGAATTCCAGATCTGACATATTACCAATGTCTGTATTGATTAGGTCCCTAGCCTTTGGTACTGCCTCCTGTTCTTTTTTTTGTGGTGAGTTTTTCCGCCTTATCATTTTGTCCAGATGAGAATATATGAAGGAGCAAATGTAATACTAACAGGGTGGCAAAGACCCCAGGAAGATGTGCTATAACCAAATCAGAAGAGTCCCCAAATCATGGGGAGGGGGGTAAGCGGGTAAAAAGAAGTTCAGAAAAGAGAAAAAAAATTTTTTAAAAAAAGAACACAAAGAAATAAATATAAAAAAAGAAAAAAATATATATATGTATTAGATTGGTGACTGAACAGGGTCATCCACTCAATTTTGGGAGTATTTTGGTCTCTTAGAAGAAACTACCTCCCAAAATTTTAAAGAATGAAAAACATATATAAGGGTAAACACAATGAAGGGATGAAATATGACTTTTATCTTTTATCAAATTTGGTGTGTTTTGGGTTATTCATCAAATATTCTTTATGCTCCTTTTACTCTCTGTTCACTTTCTGGCAGTCCTATAGTGTATTATCTTGTGTGCTTGATGGTATCCCATGGGTCTCTTAGAGTCTCTTCACTCTTTAATATCTATATACTTAATCTCATTTTGTTTATTTATCATATTCCTAATTTTTGTTTGCTATTTGTTTTCCTTTAGCCATTTTAGCATATTTAAAAAAGTTATTGTTCTGAAATCATTGCCTGATAAATCTGATATGTGGACATCCTAAGGGATAGTTTCTGACTATTTTTTTCCTTTGGAGAATACTTTCCTATTTCTTCATAAGCTTTGTGATTTTGTTGTTGGAAAGTGAAGATTTGAACATTAGAAGGTGGTAATTCTGGAAATTAGATTCTCTTCTTTACACAGGACTGACTGACTTTCCTTCTTTTCTCTCTCTCTCCTCCCTTCTCTCTTTCTTACTATATCCTTTTTTCTTGTCCTGTGGGGTCACTATTGTCTCTGTTACTTAGCTTGTGTTCAACTAGAATTTTAACACAGATTTTCTTGAATGCCGAAAGCTGAAAACACCTATACAAGCCAATAAACAAATACCTCTCTCAGTCTTTCATGATTGGCCCTGTGATTGAGTCATCCGTTAAACAATTAGCCAAGCTTACACTGACTAGGGATTGGCCCAAGGTGAAAGTTTAGGGTCTTCTCAGATATTTTCTGAGTATGCATATTGCTCTGGGCATGAATGTCATTTTGTTTGATTCCCCATATACACAGTTGCTTTTCAATATTCTAATTTTCCAAGGAAACTTCCCCTCAGTTTTTGCTCCCAGGCCTTCATCAGTGTATTGTTTGTTTCAACATAATCTCCCGTCTTAGGTATCAGAAGGTTGTTAGTTCAGCTTTCAGTATTTTCAGTTATTGCTCAACCACTTTTCCAGCTTGAGTTTTGAGTTATGTGAAACAAATACAAGCACCTGACCTCAGTTTTTCAGGTATCTCTCAGGCAGGTTCAAACAGGTATACATGATGATTTGTAAAAAAGATCTGATCTGCATCTACAAGAACAAAGGGCTAGGGTCACACACCGGGAACTCAGGCTGCCACTATTTTAAGACCACAGATGTCATTGCATCAGATATGGGGTGGGTAAAAGGCAAGTTAAAAATCCTTCAAAGCTTCCTACTATTGTGAGGTTGCCTTATTTTTGATTCAGCAGTTTTTTGTTGGGTGTAAACTTTTGACTGTTTTCCAGAGTTCTGATGAAGTTGGTTCTGACATTTTCTGCTTGCTTTTTGATGTTCCTGATGAGGGAGTGGGGCGAGAGCTTGGAGCTGCCTATCTGTCATTTTGCTAATGTTACTTTCTGACCATACTTTTTAAAAATTTTATTTTAATTCCAGTTAATGTACAATGTGATATTAGTTTCAGCTGTAAAATATAGTGCTTCAGCAAGTTCCATATATCAGTCAGTGCTCATTATAAGTGTACTCCTTAATCTCCATCACCTCTTTCACCCATTCCTTCATCATCCTCCTCTCTGGTAACCATCACTTTTCTCTCTATAGTTAAAAGTCTGTTTCTTGGTTTGTCTCTCTCTTTTCATACCTCTTTGCTCATTTGTTTTGTTTCATAAATTCCACATATAAATGAAACCATAGAGTATTTGTTTTTCTCTGACTGACTTATTTTGCTTAGCATTGTATTCTCTAGCCCCCTCCACATCATTTCAAATGGCAAGATTCCATTCTTTTTAAAAGGCTGAATTGTGTGCATCAATTGTGTGCATGTGTGTGTGTGGGTATATATATATACACACTCCCTTCTTTATCCATTCATCAATTGATGGACACTTGGGCTGCTTTCATAATTTGGTTATTGCCAATAATACTGCTATAGACTTTGGGGTGCATGTATCCCTTAAAAATTAGTATTTTTGTATTATTAGGGTAAATATCTAGTAGTGCAATTGCTAGATCATAGGTAGTTCTATTTCTAACTTTTTGAGGAATATCCATACTGCTTCCCAGAGTGGCCGCACCAGTTTGCATTCCCACAAACAGTACAACAGTGTTCATTTTTCTCCACATCCTTACCAACACCTATTGTTTCTTGTTTCTTAGCCATTCTTCTAGGTGCCAGGTGATAACTCACTATACTTTTGATTTACATTTCCCTGATATTCAGTGATGTGGAGCATTTTTTCATGTATGTGTTGGCCATCTGTATGTCTTCTTTGGAAGAATGTCTGCTCATGTTTTCTGCCTGTTTTTTTTTACTGGATTATTTGCTTTTGTTGGGTATTGAAATTTATAAGTTCTTTATATATTTTGGATACTAATCCTTTATCAGATATGTCACTTTCAAAGATCTTCTCCCATTCAGTAGGTTTCCTTCAAGTTTTGTTGATTATTTCCTTTGCTGTGCTTTTTAAATTTTGATGTACTCTCTGTAGTTTATTTTACACTTGTTTGCCTTGCCTCAGGGGAACTATCTTGGAAAAAGTTGCTACAGCCAATGTCAAATTGTAAATGGGATTGTTTTCCTAATTTCTCTTTCTGTTGCTTCATTGTTGGTGTATAGGAATGCAACAGATCTGTACATTGGTATTTTATTCTGCGAATTTGCAGAATTCATTTAGTAGTTCTAGCAGTTATTTTTGTGTGTGTGTGTGTGGTGTCTTTAGGATTTACTGTATATGATATTCTGTCATCTGTAATTAGTGAAAGTTTTACTTTTTCCTACCATTTTGGGTGCCCTTTATTCACTTTTGTTGTCTGATGTCTGTGGCTAGAACCTCCAGTACTATGTTGAATAATGGTGGTGAGAGTGGATATCCTTGTCTTGTTCCTGACCGTAGGGGAACAGTTCTCAGTTTTTCCCCATTGAGGATGATGTTAACTGTGGGTTGCTCATAAATGACCTTTATTATGTTGAAGTATGTACCCTATAAATCTGACTTATTGAAGGTTTTTATAATGAATGGTTGTTGTATTTTGTCAAATATTTTTTTTTGAATCTACTGAAATGATCCTGTGGTTCTTATCCTTTCTCTTACTGATGTGTTTTATCACATTGATTGATTTGTGAATATTGAACCACCCTTGCAACCCAGGAATAAATCTCACTTGATCTTTGTGAATGATTTTTTAATGTATTGTTACACTCATATTATAGTACTTTTTGTGGATTTTTGCATCTTTGTTTATCAGAGATACTGGCCTGTAATTCTCTCTCTCTCTCTTTTTTTTTTTTTTTTGGTGGTGTCTTTTTCTTTTTTTGTTATCAGCATATTGCTGGCCTCATAGAATAACTTTGGAAGTTTTCCTTCTTCCATTTCTTAGAATAGTTTCAGAAGTATAGTTATTAACTTTTAAAACTCACATAGGTATTAACTTTTCTTTAAATATTTGGTGTAGTTTAAAATAAACTCAAAATGGATAAAAGACCTCAATGTAAGGCAGGAATCCATTGACATCGGCCACAGCAACTTCTTTCAAGACGCATCTCCAAAGGCAAAGGAAACAAAAGCGAAAATGAATTTTTGGGACCTCATCAGCATAAAAAGCTTCTGCACAACAAAAGAAACAGTCAACAAAACAAAGAGGCAACCCACGGAATGGGAGAAGATATTTGCAAATGACAATACAGACAAAGGGCTGATATCTAAGATCTGTAAAGAACTCCTCAAATTCAACACACACAAAACAGATAATCATGTTAAAAAATGGGCAGAAGACATGAACAGACACTTCTCCAATGTTAGCCATACAAATGGCTAACAGGCACGTGAAAAAATGTTCATCGTCACTGGCCATCAGAGAGATTGAAATCAAAACCACATTGAGATACCACCTTACACCAGTTAGAATGGCCAAAATTAACAAGACAGTAAACAATATGTGTTGGAGAGGATGTGGAGAAAGGGGGACCCTCTTCCACTGTTGATGGGAATGCAAGTTGGTGCAGCCACTTTGGAAAACAGTGTGGAGATTCCTTATGAAAGTAAAAATAGAGCTTCCGTATGACCCTGCAGTTGCACTACTGGGTATTTTTCCCAAAGATACAGATGTAGTGAAAAGTAGGGCCATCTGTACCCCAATGTTCATTGCAGCAATGGCCACGGTCACCAAACTATGGAAAGAACCAAGATGCCCTTCAATGGACAAATGGATAAGGAAGATGTGGTCCATATACACTATGGAGTATTATGCCTCCGTCAGAAAGGATGAATACTCAACTTTTGTGTCAACATGGACGGGAATGGAAGAGATTATGCTGAGTGAAGTAAGTCAAGCAGAGAGAGTCAATTATCATATGGTTTCGCTTATTTGTGGAGCATAAGGAATAACATGGAGGACATGGATTCCCATACACTTGCCACATAGGTCTTCTGCCAGCTTTTTCAGCATCTCTGTAAGCAATTTGTTAGTATTATCAAGACTTGGTGTTAAGACTGTATAATTGGAAAAATTGTTATTAGGAATAAGTATTCCTTGCCATTTCTTTATTTTTTTAAATATTTTATTTATTTATTTGACAGAGAGGGAGAGATCACAAGTAGGCAGAGAGGCAGGCAGAGAGAGAAGGGGAAGCAGGGTCCCCATTGAGCAGAGAGCCCGATGCGGGGCCCAATCCCAGGACCCTGGGATCATGACCTGAGCTGAAGGCAGAGGCTTTAACCCACTGAGCCACCCAGGCACCCCTCTTTGCCATTACTTTAAAATCCATCTTTCTTCCATTTTAACTATATAGCACAGAAGTGAAACTTTGCAGTAGATGTTGCGGGGGGAATGTTATAGCTCTGGCTGAAACACAAACATGTAAAAATAATTATTCCAATGGAAGTTGAAAATCACAGAAATACTACTGCCTTAAGCATCTCATCAAAGACAATTGGTCTTGGGCTAAAGGAACAGGAGATTATGAAAACCACCCAGTGAGCAAAGTCGCTGCTGACATGACAAGAGATCCTAGAAAAATAATCCATGACAGGCTTGGCTCTTCTTATGAGTGGATATTACAGATTGAGGAAGAATGCATTTTTATTAATTATTGAGAAAACTCAGCTTCCTACACAGAACATGAATTGAATAAGGATGGACATATTCCAGGCTATTGAATCAAATAGCCTTAGGGCTAGAAGGAAACTTTAAGCTCTTTTGGTGTTTCAGTGCATACATATTAAAAAAAATTGTTATGGAAAATCTCAAACATACCAAAACCAGAGTCTAGTATAATGAACCCCAGGTATACATCACTTACCATTTTTTCATTCTTATTTCATGTATCTCTTCCCCCACAAGCCACCAACACGTGCACACACAGACACACACACATGGACAATTATTTTTTCTGGAGTATTTTAATACAAATCTCAAGAATGTCATCACAACCACACATATTTCAGTACATATCTCTGATAAGGACTTTTTAAGTATATATAACCTGTACAGATAATTATACTCAATAAAAATTATCAGTAATTTGTTGTAACATCTACTACCCAGTCCAAGTTTACATTTTTTTGATTGCCTCAAACTGTATCTTTTTTTTAATTAGAGTTAATTTTTTAGAGTAATTTTATTTTATAAAAACATTAGGCTGAAGGGACAGCATTTTCATATGCTCCCTAATTATGCCTCCACCTTTCCCATTTATTAAAATCTTGCATAGTTTACATAAGTGTTTACTCTTTATGTTGTACATGCTCTGGGTTTTAACAAATGTATAATGATATATAGCCACCATTACAGTAGCATACAGAATAGCTGTTGTATTCTAAACATCTTGTGTGCCACTTATTCATCCTTATGTGTCACCCCCCTACTGAGTCCTTAGCAACCATTGGTTTTTTGGCTGTCTCCATAGTTTTGTCTTTTTCAGAATGTCATATGGTTGGAATCATATGGTAGGACCCTTTCCAGATTGGCTACTTTCATTAGCAATATGCATTTAGAATTTCTCCATGGTGTTTCATGGCTTGATAGCATTTTTTAAATTGCTGGGTAATATTTTATTGTCTGTATATGCTGTAGTTTATCCATTCATCTACTGAATGATATACTGGCTGCTCCCAAGTTTTGGCAATTATGAGTAAAGCTATATAAACATGTGTGCAGGCTTTTGTGGAGACATGAGTTTTTAACTCATTTGGGTAAACACCAAGGGTGGTGTTTGCCAGATCATATGATAAAACTTGTTTACTTTTGTGACAAACTGTCAAACTCTATTCTAAAGTGTGTGTACTATTTTCATTAGCAATACATGTGTTTAAAAAATATTTTATTTATTAGAGAGAGAGAGCACAAGCAGGGGGAGGGTCAAAGGAAGAAGAAGAGGGAGAAGCAGATTCCCTGCTAAGCAGGGAGCCCATTGCAGGGTTTGATGCCAACGCACTGAGCCACCCAGGTACCCCTCTCCTTTACTTTTGAAGTATAATTTTGCATTGCACATAATTCTAGGTCAGTGGATTTTTTTTCACTTCAGCATGATAAATATTTCACTCCACTGTTTACTTGCTTGCATGGTGTCATTTCATTTCTTTCTTTCTTTCTTCTTACATGGTTTCAAAGGAGAATTTGGATATAATTCTTATCTTTGCTCCTCCATAAGTAAGGTGTTTTTTCCGCTGGCTTCTTTCATTTTTCTCCCTTTATTTTGATTTTCTGACATTTGATGATGATATACCTGGAGGTAGGAATTTTTGGTATTTACCATGCTTCGTGTTCACTGAGCCTGCTAGATCTGTGGTTTGTGTCTGAAAATAATTGGGGGAAATTCTCAGTCATTATTGCTTCAAATATTTCTTTTATTCTTTTCTCTCTTTTTGTGGTAATTTCATTATGTATATGTCACACCATTTTTAATTGCCCTACCATTTTTTGATATTCTGTCTTTTAATTATTTTTTTCCTCTTTGCATTTCAGTTTTGGAAGTTTCGGTTTTCTTATCTTTAAGCTCACACTAATCTTTCCTTGGTCTATTCCAATCTATTGATGAGCCCATAAAAGGCTTTCTTCATTTTTATTCTTGATTCCTAGCATTTCCTTTTGATTCCTTTCTGTAGTTCACATCTTTTTATTTACATTATTCATCTATTCTTGCATTTTGTCCACCTTTTTCATTAGAGCCCTTAGCATATTACTCATATTTTTAAAAAAAATCCTGATTTAATAATTACAACATTTGTGAAATATCTGAGTCTAGTTTTGAAGCTTGCTGTGCCTCTTGAAATTGTGTTTTTTGTCTTTAAGTATGCTTTGTCATTTTTTTTTTTTGTTAAATGTCAGGCATGATGTACAAAAAAAAGGAGTTGTGGTAAATATACCTTTAGTGTGAGACTTTAGGTTTATCTGGCTAAGACTTGGGTTGTATTGCTGCTAACTGTTTCTGGAGGTGTCAGAAGCTAAAATTTCCTTTTGTGATCTTGTTTTTGTCTCCTTATTTTCTTTGGGATTCCCTAATGATTTCTTCTCAAATAAGGTTTGAATGGTGCAGTACTTTCAGTTGTATTTCCCTCATATTATACACAAGCCCTGTTGATGTTTGGCCAAATTTTGGGGGGAGGGGAAGATGGAAGATGAGAAGCATTCAGTAGTCATATGTTTAGAGTTTAGTGTTTTAGTGATCCTGTGCCCCTGGGCTGTGACCTTTGCAAGTGCTTCTCAATTTTCTTACCTTACCTTCTCAGGTACTCCTGAGTTTCTCAGTTTTCTTCTTCTTTTTTGTTTTTTTTAAAGATTTTATATATTTATTTGACACACAGAGATCACAAGTAGGCAGAGCAGCAGGCAGAGAGAGAGAGAGGAGGAAGCAGGCTCCCCGCTGAGCAGAGAGCCCGATGCGGGTCTCGATCCCAGGACCCTGAGATCATGACCTGAGCAGAAGGCAGAGGCTTTAACGCCCTGAGCCACCCAGGCGCCCCCTCAGTTTTCTTACCTTAGGGAGGAATGCTAGTGGGTCCTAGTGATGGTATTTTTCTTTCATTGCATGAAAAAGTAGAGGTTGCTGGAGTTACATACTTTCATTCTATATGTGAATGGCTAAATTTTGCTTGAGTTGGGAATTTTTCTTTCTTCAGATTGGTTTGGCTTTGTTAAAACCCTAGTCAATTAGGCTCTTGCAAAATAATTTCCCTTGAGTTTAGGTCTTGTTAAGAAGAATAAAACTCTCTAGGTGTACTGCAGAATGGTTATTTCCCCCCTCTTCTTGCTGAAAACATAAGTGTGTTTTTCTCTGATCTTCATTGTGAGAACCTGGTAGTGCTCCTAGTGCAAAAACTCACAGAATTGTTGGGGGACTCCCTAAGGCGCCCCCCCAACAGAGCTTTTAGATCTCAAGTATGGTCCACACTGATCCTGCAGAAATTTATCAATTATAATTTCATTTTCTTATCCTGGTTCTGTCTCTAATGAGGGATGGTACTCCTGAATTACTACTCTACCAAGGTATGTTTTCTTTTTTTGTATTCACCTGTCTGTCTCCAAATTTGAGGACCCAGTTTGTCCTGTGACCTCAGTTATCTGACAAATATAAGAGGAATTATTGATTTTCAGTTTGTTCATTCTTATTTTTTCTTGTGAGAATTATAGTGACATCTTCCACGCTCTTTACATACCTAACTGGAAACCAGGAAGTTGTATCAAACTTTCTTTTTATAGCTTGAGCCACTTGTTTTAAGAGAGTTGAGATGATTTATCTAACATCCAATGATAATAATAATACCCAAGTAGTTTGTAAATTACAAGCACTTATTATATGCCAAGCACTGTTACAAGTACTTTAGAAAACCTATAAGATTAGTGTGCTAATATCATGCTCATTTTACAGAAGAGGAAGCTGAGGATCAAAGAAGTAACTTGCCTACAGCCACAAACCTATTACCTTACAGAGTAGAGATTTTAACTTAGGCAATCAGGCTCTTCTTCTCTTCTAGATGATTCCTAGCAAGTGATGAGTATTACTACTGAATTTAGGATGGGTGTAAATGTGCCTTTTTTTGGGGCCTGCCTATAATAAGCTCCAGGAAGCTCATATTTCAGGGGAGATTCCTTTTTAATCATCTCTAATATTTTCCTTGTGTGATCTTTTGTGCTTCCTCAAAAAATAGAAACTACTCATTTTCCATTCCAGTCACTCTGTTTCATAAAAGCCATAGGTCCTATGGATATGAGATCACTGGATGCTTGTGTTTATTATAAAGTATCAACAAATCCATATGTACCCTAGATTATATCTGTAGAATAATAGTGTGAACACTATTTTTAAAGTTTATATAAATAATAAATAAAATAAGAGGCTTCCTCTTTCTCCACATCCTCTCCAACATTTGTTATTTCCTGTCTTGTTAATCTTTGCCATTCTGGCTTGTGTAAGGTGGTATCACAGTATGGTTTTGATTTGAATTTCCCTGATTGCTAATGAGGATGAACATTTTTTCATGTGTCTGTTAGCCATTTGTATGTCTTCATTGGAGAAGTGTCTGTTCATGTATTCTGCCCATTTTTTGAAATGCTTATCTGCTTTTTGGGTGTTAAGTTTGAGAAGTTCTTTATAGATCTTGGAAACCAGCCCTTTGTCTGTAGTGTCATTTGTGGATATCTTCTCCTATTCCATGGGTTGTCTCTTTGTTTTTTTGACTGTTTCCTTTGCTGTGCAGAAGCTTTTTATCCTGATCAAGTTCCAAAAGTTCATTTTTAGCTTTTGTTTCCCTTGCCTTTGGAGATGTGTCTTGAAAGAAGTTTCTGTGGCCAATGTCAAAGAACTTATGCCTGTCCTCTAGGATTTTGATGGATTCTTGTTTCACATTGAGGTCTTTCATCCATTTTGAGTTTATCTTTGTATATGGTGTAAGAGAATGGTCAAATTTCATTCTTCTTTAGATAGCTCTTCAATTTTCCCAGCAGCACTTATTGAAGAGACTTTTTTCCACTGGATATTTTTTCCTGCTTTGTCAAAGATTATTTGACTATAGAGTTGAGGGTCTGTATCTGGGCTCTCTACTCTGTTCCACTGGTCTATGTGTCTGTTTTTATGCTGGTACCATGCTGTCTTGGTGATCACAGCTTTGTAGTAAAGCTTGACATCAGGCAAGGTGATGCCCCCAGCTTTGTTTTTCTTTTTCAATATTTCCTTAGCAATTTGAGTTTTTTTCTGGTTCCATACAAATTTAGAATTGTTTATTCCAGCACTTTGAAAATGCCAGTGGTATTTTGATTGTGATGGCATTGAAAGTATAGATTGCTCTGGGCAGTATAAACATTTTAATAATGTTTATTCTTCTGATCCATGAACATGGAATGTTTTTTCATCTTTTTGTGTCTTCTTCAATTTCTTTCATGAGTGTTCTGTAGTTCCACGAGTATAGATCTTTTACCTCTTTGATTAGGCTTATTCCAAGGTATCTTATGGTTTTTGGTGCTATAGTAAATGGAATCGATTCTTTAATTTCCCCTTACACTGTTGGTGGGAATGCAAGTTGGTGCAACCACTTTGGAAAACAGTGTGGAGATTCCTCAAAAAATTAAAAATAGAGCTACCCAATGACCCTGCAATTGCACTACTGGGTATTTACCCCAAGGATACAGATATAGTGCAGAGAAAGGCCATCTGTACCCCAATGTTCATAGCAGCAATGTCCACAATGGCCATAGTGTGGCAAGAGTCAAGAGGCCCTTAATAGATGGATGGCTAAAGAAAATGTGGTCCATGTATACAATGGAATATTACTCAGCCATCGGAAAGGATGAATACCCAACCTTTGTATCAACATAGATGGGACTGGAGGAGATTATGTTGAGTGAAATAAGTCAAGTAGAGAAAGTCAATTATCATATGGTTTCACTTACTTGTGGAACATAAGGAATAACATGGAGGACATTAGGAGAAGGAAAGGAAAAAAATGATGTTGCGGAAATTGGAGGGAAGATGAACCATGAGAGACTGTGGACTTTGAGAAACAGGGTTTTGGGGGCGGTGGGGGGATAGGTGAGCCTGGTGGTGGGTATTAAGGAGGGTATGTATTACATGGAGCACTGGGTGTGGTATATAAGCAATGAATCTTGGAACCCTGAAGAAAACTGGGAATAATAAAACAAGTAGCAATGCACTGGCATTTTCTTACTTATTGGATATTATAAATTATAATTACAATCATGTGAAAAGGTCCAAAATTTGGGGGGTGGGCATGCATCAAAAATGTTCTTTTCAAACTTGGACAGGGTAACCATTGCTAAAGAGAGTATGAATGATATAATAGAGCAAAGATGAGTAGAAAAGAGAACCTTTGGTGAGAAAGGGAAACCCTAGCCCCATTGGCTCTTCCAGGCAAGAAAATGTTTTCCAAACTGACCAGGTCTGCCTTTTTGGGATAATAGGAAAATAAGACATATGTGAGGTGGTTCTAGGAATATTAATCATAAGGGTGTTTCGGATTGGTATTCTTGGATTTGAATCACATTTCCACTGTTTAATAGTTGTTTGATTTGGGACAAGTTACTCACTCTATCTGTCTCAGCTTCGTTACCTGACAATGCAATTCTTAATATGCAAAGTAGATCACAAAATACATAAGATAGAAAACAAGGTGGCTAGGAACTCAGGTTTTGGTAACATGAAGCCAAATGGACTGGGATTCAAATCCTGGCTCCGTCACTTAACATTTGTTTGACCTTGAGGAAGTTACTTAACCTCTCTCAGCTATATTTTCAACTGGAACTAGCAGTGGCTCCTATCACAATATAGTTATGAGTAGTAAAGTAGAAAATCCTTATAGGCCATTTAGCTTAGTGCTTGATATATCATAAATGTTCAGGAAAATGATGGCTCTAGTCTTGATAATTATTATACTAACATAAATGAATCTTGCCGAACATGTATTTGTAGTTCAGTAAGTCTTAAAAGTTCAAAGGAGATGGTAGTTTGTGTGTGTGCACATGTGTGTGTGTTTGTAGAGAGATGATTTATTTCTATACTTATATACCTTAATTATGTCTTCCTTTGACTCTGGGCTACCTGTAGCATGGGTTTTAGTCCCCTTTTTCCTTTTAACTGTGGACTAAGATTTTATGGTGGAGAGCACCACTTGTCTTCACCAAACTCTCCTTGTAGCAGATCCTTATTCTTCCTGGAAGAGAAGAATAGTTCTTCTGTGTTTCTTCTTCCTGGAAGAGATATTATTATTATTATTTTTACCTTCAACTAGTCTCCTTGCCGAGGATGATGGCTCTTTGAATAAGCCTCCTGAGAACAATAGTTCTTATTAAAAAAAAGGATTTGATTTATTTATTTGAGCTAGAGAGTGAGCGAGACAGAGAGCAGGAGTGGGGGAGTAGGTGGAGAGGGAGAAGCAAACTCCCCGCTGAACAGGGAGCCTGACCACAGGGCTTGATCCCAGGACCCAGGATCATGACCTGAGGTGCAAGTAAAGTAAAGGCTTAATTGACAGTGCCACCCAGGTGCCCCTAAGTGTGGTAGTTCTTAACCTTAGTTGTAATAGAAATTAACAAGGGATTCACAAAACGGATGCCTGGTATCCACAACTAGATATTCTGATTTAATTGGTCAGGGATGCATTCAGTGCACAGGAAATTTTAATGCTCCTACGTCATTCTAGTGTATAATAGTATAATAGTGTTGAGAACCTTTGCCCTAAGGCATCCCTTGTCAGAACCTTCAGTGACTCTATTATGAACGCAATAGATGTGGACATCTGAGCATAGTGTTCTGGCACCATCATGGACTGGCCTGTCCTGGCCAGCTTTTCTGAGTGTTCTCTTTCATTACTTCCCAATGTGAATCTGCTCTTGTTTTTTGTTTTTTGTTTTTTTGAATTGTTTTGTATATTGGGTTTTTCTTTTTTTTTTATTTTTATATAAACATATAATGTAACCCCACCACCCTCTCTCAACACCCCTCCCCCTACCCCCTCAGTTTGTTTTATGACATTAAAAGTCTCATTTGGTTTTTTTTCCTCCCCATCCCATCTTTTTTCACTTTTTCTTTTCCTTCCCCCCTTAC
>ML100146.1:15947-26695 GCA_003697995.1 Taxidea taxus jeffersonii
ATTTGTTCTTTGGGTGTTGAGCTTGCTAAGCTCTTTATAGATTTTGGATACTAGCCCTTTATCTGATATGCAGTTGCAAATATCTTCTCCCATTCTGTCAATTGTCTTTTGGTTTTGTTGACGGTTTCCTTTGCTGTGCAAAAGCTTTTGATCTTGATGAAGTCCCAAGAGTTCATTTTTTCCCTTGCTTCCCTTGCCTTTGGCCTTGTTCCTAGGAAGAACTTGCTGCGGCTGAGGTCGAAGAGGTTGCTCCTTGTGTTCTCCTCAAGGATTTTGATGGATTCCTTTCTCACGTTGAGGTCCTTCATCCATTTTGAGTCTGTTTTCGTGTGCGGTGTAAGGAAATGGTCCAATTTCATTTTTATGCATGTTGCTGTCCAATTTTCCCAACACCATTTGTTGAAGAGGCTGTCTTTTTTCCATTGGATGTTCTTTCCTGCTTTATCAAAGATTAGTTGACCATAGAGTTGAGGGTCTATTTCTGGGCTATTCTGTTCCATTGATCTATATGTCTGTTTTTGTGTCAGTACCACACTGTCTTGATGACAGCTTCGTAATAGAGCTTGAAGTCTGAGATTGTGATGCCACCAACTTGGGCTTTTTTCCCCCAATATTCCTTTGGCGATTCCAGGTGTTTTCTGCTTCCATATAAATTTTAGGATTATTTGTTCTATTTCATTGAAAAAATTGGATGGGAATTTGATAGGCATTGCATTAAATGTGTATATAGCTTTAGGTAGCATAGACATTTTCACAATATTTATTCTTCCAATCCATGAGCATGGAACATTTTTCCATTTCTCTGTGTCTTCCTCAATTTCTTTCATGAGTACTTTATAGTATTCTGAGTATAGATTCTTTGCCACTTTGGTTAGGTTTATTTCTAGGTATCTTATGGTTTTGGGTGTAATTCTAAGTGGGATTGACACCTTAATTTCTCTTTCTTCTGTCTTGTTGTTGGTGTAAAGAAATGCACTGATTTCTGTGTGTTGATTTTATATCCTGACACTTTACTGAATAACTGTACAAGCTCTAGCAGTTTTGGAGTGGAGCCATTTGGGTTTTCCACATATAGTATCATATCATCTGCAAAGAGTGATAGTTTGACTTCTTTGCCAATTTGGATGCCTTTAATTTCTTTTTGTTGTCTGATTGCTGAGGCTAGGACTTCTAGTACTATGTTGAATAGCACTGGTTATAATGGACATCCCTGCCGTGTTCCTGACCTTAGCAGAAAAGCTCTCAGTTTTTCTCCATTGAGAATGATAATTGCGGTGGGTTTTTCATAGATGGCTTTGATAATATTGAGGTATGTGCCCTCTATCCCTATACTTTGAAGAGTTTTGATCAGGAAGGGATGTTGTACTTTGTCAAATGCTTTTTCAGCATCTATTGAGAGTATTATATGGTTCTTGTTCTTTCTTTTGTTAATGTATCACATGGATTGATTTGTGGATGTTGAACCAACCTTGATGCCCTGGAATAAATCCCACTTGGTCATGGTGAATAATCCTTTTAATGTACTGTTGGATCCTATTGGTTAGTATTTTGGTGAGAATTTTCACATCTGTTTTCATCAAGGATTTTGGTCTGTAATTCTCTTTTTAGATGGGTTCCTTGTCTGGTTTTGGGATCAAGGTGATGCTGCCTCATAAAATGAGTTTGGAAGTTTTCCTTCCATTTTTGTTTTTTGGAACAGTTTCAGGAGAATAGGAATTAATTATTCTTTAAATGTTTGGTAGAATTCCCCTGGAAAGCCATGTGGCCCTGGGCTTTTGTTTGTTTGGAGATTTCTGATGACTGTTTCAATCTCCTTACTGGTTATTGGTCTATTCAGGTTTTCTATTTCTTCCTGGTTCAGTTTTGGCAGTTTCATGTCTCTAGGAAAGCATCCATTTCTTCCATATTGTTAAATTTGTTGGCATAGAGTTGCTCATAATATGTTCTTATAATTGTTTGTATTTCTTTGGTGTTGGTTGTGATCTCTCCTCTTTCATTCATGATTTTATTTATTTGAGTCCTTTCTCTTTTCTTTTTGATAGGTCTGGCCAGGGGTGTATCAATCTTATTAATTATTTCAAAGAACCAGCTCCTAGTTTCGTTGGTTTGTTCTATTGTTTTTTTGGTTTCTATTTCATTGATTTCTGCTTTGATCTTTATGATTTCTCTTCTCCTGCTGGGTTTAGGCTTTCTTTGTTGTTCTTTCTTGTGCTCCTTTAGGTGTAGGGTTAGGTTGTGTATTTGAGACCTTTCCTGTTTCTTGAGATAGGCTTGTATCGCTATATATTTTCCTCTCAGGACTGCGTTTGCTGTGTCCCAGATTTTGGACTGTTGTGTTTTCAAATTCACTTGTTTCCATGATTTTTTTCAATTCTTCTTTAATTTCCTGGTTGACCCATTCATTCTTTAGAAGGATGCTGTTGAGTCTCCTTGTATTTGGGTTCTTTCCAAATTTCCTCTTGTGATTGTGTTCTAGCTTCAGAGCACAGTGGTCTGAAAATATGCAGGGAATGATCCCAATCTTTTGATACTGATTGAGACCTGATTTATGACCCAGGATGTGATCTATTCTGGAGAATGTTCCATGGGCACTAGAGAAGAATGTGTATTCTGTTGCTTTGGGATGGAATATTCTGAATATATCTGTGATGTCCATCTGTTCCAGTGTGTCATTTAAGACCTTTATTTCCTCGTTGATCTTTTGCTTGGATGATCTGTCCATTTCAGTGAGGGTAGTGTTAAAGTCCCCTACTATTATTGTATTATTGTCAATGTGTTTCTTTGATTTTGTTATTAATTGGTTTATATAGTTGGCTGCTCCCATGTTAGGGGCATAGATATTTAAAATTGTTAGATCTTCTTGTTGAACAGACCCTTTGAGTATGATATAGTGTCTTTCCTCATCTCTTATTATAGTCTTTGGCTTAAAATCCAATTGATCTAAGGATTGTCACCCGAGCTTTCTTCTGATGTCCATTAGCATGGTAAATTGTTTTCCACCCCCTCACTTTCAATCTGGAGGTATCTTTGCATCTAAAATGAGTTTCTTTTAGGCAGCATATTGATGGGTTTTGTTTTTTTATCCATTTTGAAATCCTGTGTCTTTTGATTGGGGCATTTATCCCATTTACTTTCAGGGTAACTATTGAGAGATATGAATTTAGTGCCATTTTCTTGCCTGTAAGGTGATTGTTACTGTATATTGTCTCTGTTCCTTTTTGATCTACTACTTTTAGGGTCTCTCTTTGCTTAGAGGACCCCCTTCAATATTTCCTGTAGAGATGGTTTCGTGTTTGCAAATTCTTTCTGTTTTTGTTTGTCCTGGAAGCTTTTTATCTCTCCTTCTATTTTCAATGATAACCTAGCTAGATATAATATTCTTGGCTGCGTGTTTTTCTCATTTAGTGCTCTGAATATATCATGCCAGTTCTTTCTGGCCTGCCAGGTCTCTGTGGATAAGTCTGCTGCCAATCTAATATTTTTACCATTGTATGTTACAGACTTCTTTTCCTGGGCTGCTTTCAGGATTTTCCCTTGTCCCTAAGACTTGTAAATTTTACTATTAAATGACAGGGTGTGGACCTATTCTTAATGATTTTCAGGGGGGTATCTCTGCACCTCCTGGATTTTAATGATTGTTCCCTTTGCCATATTAGGGAAATTCTCTATGGTAATTCCCTCCAATATACTTTCCGCTCCCTTCTCTCTCTCTTCTTCTTCTGGAATCCGAATTATTCTTACCTTGTTTCGTCTTATGGTATCACTTATCTTTTGAATTCTCCTCTCATGGTCCAGTAGTTGTTCGTCTCTCTTTTGCTCAGCTTCTTTATTCTTTGTCATTTGGTCTTCTATATCACGAATTCTTTCTTCTGCCTCATTAATTCTAGCAGTAAGAGCCTCCATTTTTTATTGCACCTCATTAAAAGCTTTTTTCATTTCAACTTGTTTAGATTTTAGTTCTTTTATTTCTCCAGAAAGGGCTTTTATTTCTCTGGACAGGGTTTCTCTGATATCTTCCATGCCATTTTTGAGCCCGGCTAGAACCTTGAGAATCATCATCCTGAACTTTAGGTCTGATATATACCAATGTCTGTATTGATTAGGTCCCTAGCCTTCGGTACTGCCTCCTGTTCTTTTTTTTTGGTTAGTTTTTCCGCCTTGTCATTTTGTCCAGATAAGGATGTATGAAGGAGCAAATGAAATACTAAAAGGATGGCAAAGACCCCAGGAAATTGTGCTTTAACCAAATCAGAAGAGATCCCAAATCATGGGCAGGGAAAAGGGGGTAAAAAGAAGTTCAGAAAAGAGAAAAAATATTAAAAATAGGAACACAAATAAAGCAAAAATATATATATTAGATTGGGGACTAGAACAGGTTCACCCACTTTATTTGGGGAGTATTTTGTTCTCTTAGAAGAAACTACCTCCCAAAATTTTAAAGAATGAAAAGCATATATAAGGGCAAACACAATGAAGGGATGGGATATGACTATAAAGATAAATATTTTTTTTTAAATTTCTAACAAAGGAGTTGATAAGGTAAGTTGGTTGGGAGAATAAAACAAAAGAAGGTAGAGAGAACTTGCTTGGGTTGGAGACTAGATCAAGCCCGGTGCTAGATTTAGGGTGTATTTTGATCTATTAGAAGAAGTTGTACCCCAAATTTTTTAGAAGAAAAAACCCTATGTATATACACAGAATAAAGTTAGATACCATGAAGGATAAAATATAACTATAATAATAAAGGTTCAGGGACGCCTGGGTGGCTCAGTGGGTTAAGCTGCTGCCTTCGGCTTGGGTCATGATCCCAGGGTCCTGGGATCGAGTCCTGCATCGGGCTCTCTGCTCAGCAGGGAGCCTGCTTCTCTCCTCTCTCTCTGTCTGCCTCTCTGCCTACTTGTGTGATCTCTGTCAAATAAATAAATAAAATCTTTAAAAAAATAATAAAGGTTCAAAAAAGATTTATTTTTTATGAAAGTTATTAAGATAAAGTAGTTAAAAAACTTTAAAAGAGGAAAGGGTAAAAGTTAAAAAAAATTAGGAGAAGAGAAAAAAAATAAAAAAATTAATTACCTTTGCAAGACTAAAGATTCATGGGGAGAAAGCCATGAATTCCATGCTTTGATTTGTCCTCTGTAATTCCACTGTTCTCCTTGGTAAGTGAACTTGGTCTTGGCTGGATTTCTTGTTGATCTTCAGGAGGGGCCTGTTGTAGTATTTTCAAGTGTCTCTGCCCCAGGTGGAATTGCACCGTCCTTAGCAGGGGCCGGGTTAAGTAATCTGCTTGGGTTCGCTTTCTGGAGCTTTTGTTCCCTGAACGCTTTCTGTTGAGTTCTGGAGGACGGGAATGAAACTGGTGGCCTTCCAATCTCCGGCCCGGAATAGCTGAGAGCTCAGGGCCCCTGTCCTCAGTGCACCTTCAGAGAAACGCACTCAATCACTCCCGTCTTCCTGGCCTCTAGCCGTGCTTGGAGAAAATCACACAATCTCTCCTGTCTCACTGGCCCCCAGCTGCGCTCCGAGCTCACCCAGCCTGTGACCAAGCGTTTCTGTCTCTGGCACAGAGCCCCACCTGGAGTCTCCGAACCCCACAGATCCTTGAGCTCTTCCAGGTCAGAGTCTCCCTGCATCTTGTGGGGACCCCATGCACAGAACACCAGCCTGTGTCACGGATTATGGTTCAAGGTACCCCGAGTTGAGAGTTCACTCCTCGGCTCTGTCTCCATAGCCGGCTTCCCTGCTCTAATACCTGTGAGCTCTGCAACACTCAGACACCCCCAATCCTTCTGTGACTCCGTGGGACCTGAGGCTATGCTGTCCCCGTGAGGTCTTCACCCCGGTTTAGCCACTGGAGCGATGTCCCTCCATGGAGCAGACTTTTAAAAGTTCTGATTTTGTGTTCCGCTGCTCTGCCACTTGCTGCGAGCCGGCCCCTCCCCGCGTGGTCTATCTTCCCATCGCTTTGGATTCACTTCTCCGCTGGTCCTACCTTTCAGAAAGTGGTTGATTTTCTGTTTCTAGAATTGTTGCTCTTCTTCTCTTCGATCTCCTGTTGGATTTTAGGTGTTCAGAATGGTTTGATAAGCTATCTAGCTGATCTCCTGCTGCCTGATGTCATCTCAGCCTGCTACTTCTCCGCCATCTTGACTCCTCCCCCGAACCTGCTCTTGTTTATCTAGAAGACATATTACTCTTTAAAAGTCTATTTTCTTACATCCATTCTTTAGTTAATATATATATATATTTGTTTTATATATATGTGTGTGTGTGTATATATATATATATATATATATGCTTGGTATGCCCTCCCCATTTTTTAGCTGTTGAAATGATGCATATCTTTAAAGCCCCACTAAAAAAACACCTCCTCAAAGAAGCCTCTTGTGATTTAACCAGTGGAAACTCTTCCCCCTTTCTCTGCCTGTGCTTTGGAAGCATGCATATTGTACTTATTTTGCAATAACATATAACAGAACAAAATGCATTCTACAGTAGTTTATTTTATAAGGCTTAGAGAGTAAGGAGTAATTATTATTTTAGTTATAATAACTCAGTAGACACTGTTATATTCCAGGTACTGTATTAAGTTTTAATATTAATTAATCTTCAAGACAATTTTATGAGGTTGTTATAATTATCCTCATTTTGTAGGTGAGAAAACTGAGGCCAAGACAAGTTAAACAGTTTGCTTTGAGGTTAAAAAGCCTGTAATGGGTAAAGCTGGACACCAGGCAGGCTATTTCCAGAATCTATGGTCTTAAGTACTACATTTTACCAAAGATGAGTCTAAAGACCATTTAAAGATGGCTTAAGCGAAGTCCACTAAGTGACAGTTTAGTCTTTGCGGAGTGGTAGAGTGGGATTTGTACCCAGGAAGTCTGCATATTTTTATATCTAGAACTACCTTGTGTACTTTGGTAGGCACTGACTACATGTGGCTATTAAGTAGTTGAAGTGTGTCTAGTCTGAATTGAGATGTACTATAAGTATAAAATATATATTGTATTTCAAAGACTTGGTATTATAAAATAGGACATCTCATTTTTACCTCTATAGATACAGAATACCATCTTTTATATTAATTATATGTTGAAATTATATTTTGGGTAAATTGAGTTAAATAAAATTATTCACATTTACTTATTTATTTTTAATTTTTTAATGTGACTACTAGAAAGTTTAAAATCATTTATGTGTTTGCACTTGTGGCACACATCTTTTATTAGATGTCATTGATGTAGAAAGTATTTTCATGGAGGAGGTCATTTTAATTCTTATGACAGAATCATAAAGCAACAAGACAGATGCTTTTATCCTCATTTTAATTTTTTTATAGATGGGGAAGCTGAGCCTTATAAAGATTTATGAATTGACTAATGTTATGCATCTGGAAGGTGCTATTGATAGGACTTAAATGAAGGTCATCTTTCTAATCCTGGATACTAAATACTCTTTTAATTCCATTTTATGTCATATTTCTTCATTTTGCAACTATTTAGTGGTTTATGGGATATACTTATTTGAATCTTGTGAACTTGGTTACTGATCACAATTTCAAATGGCTCCCAAGACTCTAACAAATTACTGTTATATTTAGTAGTCACAGATATTTTAATCTGCAGGATTAGTCTTTCTTGTATCTGCACCATCTTATCAAACTAGATTTTGACTGACAATGTTTTTTTTTTTCAGGTCTATTATTTAGTTGTGTCCAACAGTGTAACACTCTCCATTATAAAGTTTCATGCAGGTCTGTGCTGTGTGAACTTTATTCCAATGGTCAGAACTCATGACTGAGCCTTAGTTTTCTCATATGTAAAATAGAGTGATATCAACTTTCACATAGGATTGGTAGGATGATATGAGATGATATAAAGTACCCGGGGCAGTACCTAATACATTATAGGAAATCAGTTAACAATAGTTCCTTTCCTCCCTCCAGATGGGTCACCAACAGAAAACCTTTTACAAGCTCCATAAACCAAGTTTATTATCCTTTCCTAAGGACTACCACAAAAAACACCTCTTTTATAGCCCTCATTTCATTCAGGATTATGGTGGTTTCTGCTCTGTTTTTCTCCACTTTATGTATTATAAACTTCTCAATGGCCAGAATCACATTTTATTCATCTTAAATCACTATAACTTCTGGCACTGTGCTATACCCAGAGTAGGTGCTCATGACCAGCCCAGAAGTTAGAAATGGAGCCTATTACCTGGTGGTTAGAATGGGAGTCTAGGGTGGCTTTTTTGTTGATTATTATAATAGATACCTGCTTGAAAATGAAAATGTTAAGTATTTATCATATATAAAGTTTAGAAAAGATTATACAACACACACCCACATAGACACGGACACACACACACATATTATAGGGGACATCCCCGTCTGGAAATATAAAGTAGATGCACTTTTCCTATCCGTCCTGCAATGTACAAATAAGAACCCTGGACATTGTATATAAAACAAATACACTACAAGAAGACTATGAGTAGAGATAAGTAGAGACAAGTAGACAAACTGGCTAGAAACCTTGACCTGAGGAAATACATGGTGGTGAATTCCCTGGGTGTTCTTTTGGCTTCATATACCCAGTCTGGGAGCTGTAGAAACTGGTAACCAGATAATGCCAATAGGCAGAAGCAAAAGTTAAAAACAAAAAACCCAAGCAACGTCTGTTTCCTCTCTCTAGGAGCAGCCTAGCGACACAGAAAACTTTTTTTTAGATCATAACTGTTATTCTCAAGTCAGATACCACAGAAAATTGTATGACTACCTCCATTGCTGCCAGCAAAGACCAACTAAGGATTTATACCATCCTTGCCTGACTGAAATGAATGAAGTACTCTAGCCACTTTTTCCAGCTGTGGTAGTATCAGTGGAAGCCCTACTGAGGTTCTAAGAAACCTGAACTCCCACATCTATGTAGCAGTAAGGAGAAACCCTTCTGCTTTTAGGTGTCAATGAAGGCCAAGATCCTTGATTTTCCCAGGATATGACCATAATGCCATTTTCCTTCACCTGTCAGAGAGGTGTCAGAGGAGGCTCACTGAAACACAAGATTTAATGAGATCAAGGATCTCATAATAGAGTACCTTAAATGCCCAGAATATAATAAAAAATCTTCTGTTATACCAAGAGTCATTAAATGTTAAACATCGATCTTAAAATTTCCTTGATAAGCAATTGTCAATATGCTTGAAACAAATGAAGAAATAGAAATTCTTAGGAAAATATAGACAATAGAAAGAAGAATAAAATGAAAATTTGAAATTGATAAGTTACTGAAATTGGAAGCTCAGTGGATAAAGCCAACAACAGAATGGAGAGGACAGAAAAAAGAATCCATGAATTTAAGGGCAGAGCAATAAAACACACCAATTTGAACATAAAAGAGAAAAAATAGATGAAAAAATGAAAAGAGCCTAAGGGACCTTTGTGATTATGATAAAATGTCTAATATTTGTGTCATTAGAGTGGAGAAAAAAGGTGGGGCTGAAAAGTGGAATATATACCCGTAAAACCTGAATATTGCCCTGGCATTTCAATACTTGAGTTTGTGGCTGATCAATGTGACTTTATCCCTTCCTCCCTCCCTCCCTCTCTCCCTTCTCTCCTCTGAGCATAATGTTTCAAGGTTCAGCCACATTGTGGAGTCTGTTCTTAAAAGCTCTGCATTTGGAGGTGAGACTTTACTGTATTAGTCAGGGGTCTCCAGAGAAACAGAAGCAATAAGATTTGTATATGTATAGAAAGGTATTTATTTTAAGGAATTGACTCACATAATTGTGGAGGTTTGCCAGATTCAAAATCTGTTGGGGGAGGCCAGAAGGTTAGAGATGTAGGAAAGAGTTGCAGTTCTAGTGCAAAGGCAATCTGCAGTAGAGCTAGTGTCTTAGTCCATTTGGGCTCCTATATAACAAAAGTACTATAACTGGGAACCATATAAACCATGGAAATTTGTTTTTCCCAGTTTTGGAGGCTGGGAAGACCCAGATCATGGTACTGGTAAATCAGGAGGCAAATCAGTTCATGGATTGTAACTTTTTGCTGTAATCTCACGTGGCAGATGGGGGCAAATGAACTCTCTAGGACTTCTTTTATAAGAGCACAAATCCTATTCATGAAGGCTTTGCCCTCATGACCTAAGCACCCCTTAGAGGCCTTACCTCCTGACACCATTACACCTGGGTATTAGGTTTCAAAATATGAATTTTGGAAGGACACAAACATTAAATCTGTAGCAGCCAGGAAGAGCCGATACTGAAAATAAAGTTCAAAGGCAGTCTTTTGGAAAATTCTCTTTTGCTGGGGGTTGGGGAGGTAAATATTTTGGTCTGTCTAGGCCTTCAACTGATTGGACGAGGCCTACCCACAATGTGGAGGGCAGTCTGCTTTACTCAGCGTCTATTGATTTAAATATAAATCTTATCCAAAAACACCTTCACAAAAACATCAAGAAGAATGTTTGACAGAATAACTGGGTACTGTGGCCCAGCCACGTGGAAGTGTAAAATTAACCATTACATTTGATCAGTCTATTTTTTTTAAAAAATACTTTATTTATTTATTTGTCAGATAGAGAGAGAGCACAGGAGTGAGCACAGGCAGACAGAGTGGCAGGCAGAGGCAGAGGGAGAAGCAGGCTCCCCGCTGAACCAGGAGCCTGATGTGGGACTCGATCCCAGGACGCTGGGATCATGACCTGAGCCGAAGGCAGCTGCTTAACCAACTGAGCCGTCCCTGA
>ML100146.1:34109-54891 GCA_003697995.1 Taxidea taxus jeffersonii
TGGTTCTATGCTCTGTCTCCCCAGAGACCCTGTCCTTCAGGGTCCTGCTTGCTGATTTTTAAAGTTCTAGGTGTTAATCTCTGCTGATTTCAAATTGTTGGTTCTATGCTCTGTCTCCCCAGAGACCCTGTCCTTCAGGGTCCTGCTTGCTGATTTTTAAAGTTCTAGGTGTTAATCTCTGCTGATTGTAAGAACTTGTGAAATTGGGCCCTTTTGGTTTTCAAAGCCAAATGTTAAGGAGATTCATTTTCCCTGTGCAGATTCCCTGTGCCTGGATTACCTTGTGTAAGTGTCTATTTTTCTCCTCTCTCAGTGCTACCTGTGGCATCCCTCTCTCCCTTGGACAGCCCTCCTGGGTCAGTTTAGCTCCAGACCATAGGTCTCTACCTTTCCTACCCTCTTAGATATGACCTCTTCTTTATATTTAGCTGTGGAGTCTATTCTGCCAGTCTTTGTGGTGTTTTCTGGGTTATTTGCACTGATATGGGTGTTATCTAGTTGTATCCATTGGATGAGGTGAGCTTAGGGTCTTCCTATTTCACCATCGTTCCCAGAAATGAGATTTTTTAATATCCTTTGTAATAGATTGGCAGTCTGTTAAGTAAATGGGTTTCCTGAGTCTTGTGAGCTGCTCTAGCAAGTTAAACCCTCTATGGGAATCCTGGGAACTTCTTAACTTCTAATTGACCTCTGAAGTGGAGGGCAGTCTTGTGGGACTGATTCCTTAACCCATGGAATCTGATCTATCTCCAGGTAGTGTAATAATTAAATTCTTATTTGTGTGAGAATCTGCCCCCTGTAACATACACATACACATCAAAATGAGGTTCAGAATCTGTCACTATTTTAAATGGAATGGTTTTTTAAATTTCATTTTTGAATTGTTCATTGCTAGTATATAAAAACATGATTTGTTTTGCTGAAGTTGTTTATTAGTTCTAATTGATATTTTTACCAATTTCATTTGAATAGTCTGTATTTAAGATCATGTCATCTACAAATATTTTTCTTTTTTTCCCCTCTGTTTTTAAAGATTTCATTTATTCATTTGAGAGAGAGTGAGAGAGAGAGAGAGAACATGAGTAGCGGGGAGAGACATGGGGCTGGATCCCAGGACTTGGAGATCGTGACCTGAGCCAAACGCAGATGCTTAACAATCTGAGCCACCCCGGTGCCCCAAATATGGTTTTTCTACTTCCTTTCCAATCTGGATACCTTATATTTCATTTTAACAATTTCTTCTCCTCCTCCCCGCCCCCCTCCTCCTCCTTCTCCTCCTTCTCCCACCTTTCTCCCCCCTTTCTCCTCCTTCTCCTTCTCTGTCTTCTTCTTCCTCTTCCCTGACTAGAATCTCCAAGATAATGTTGAATAGAACTGGTGAGAGTGGACATCCTTGTCTCATTCTTGCATTACGGGGAAATTATTCAGTCATCACTACTAAGTATGAAGTGGACTGTATGTTTTTCATAGGTGCTCTATAACCAGGTTGAAGAAATTTCCTCTATTTCAACTTTGTTGAGTGTTTTAATAATGAAAATTGTTGGATTTTTGTCAAATTCTTATTTCTATCAACTGAGATAACTATGTGATTTCTCTCCTTTATTCTATTTTTTTAGAGGGAAGTGGGCAAGGTACAGAGAGAGAAGGAGAGAGAATACCTTAAGCAGGCTCCATGCCCAGCACAGAGCCCAACACAGGGCTCTATCTCAGGACCCTGAGATCATGACCTGAACTGAAATTGAGAGTTGGGCATTTAACCAACTGAGTTACCCAGGTGCCCCACTCTCCTTTTTCTATTGATGTAACGCATGACATTGATTTTCATGTCAAACCATCCATGCATTTCTTTTTTTTAAGATTTTATTTATTTATTTGAGAAAGAGAAAGTAAGCCAGAGAGAGAAAACATGAGCAGGGGAAGAAGGAGAAGTAGACTCCCCTGAAGAGGGAGCCTGATGTGGGGCTTGATCCCAGAACCTTGGGATAATTACCTGAGTTGAAGGTAGATGCTTAACCTACTGAGCCAACCAGATGCCCCCACCCATGCATTTCTGAAGTAAATCCCCTTGTTCATAATGCATAATTCATTTTATATGTTGCTTTAATATTCCCTTACTTACACTTGCTTTGTTTTTTTGTTCTTCTCTTTCTAGTATCTTGAGAGGAAAAGTTAATGATTTGACATCTTTCTTCTTTTTTAATATAAGTATTTATAGCTATAAATTTTATAGTAAGCACTGCTTTAGCTACATGCCCTATGTTTTTTTGTGTTGTGTATTCATTTTCATTCATCTCTAAGTATTTTCTAATTTCCCTTGTGATTTCTCATTTTACCCATTTACTACTTAGTAGTGTGTTTATTTTCTGCATACTTGTGAATTTCTCAACTTTATTTCCATTAGTAATTTCTAATATCATTCCATGTGGTCATAGAACATACTCTATTTTATTGAGGATTATTTTATGGATTAGCATATAGTCTATGTGGGAGAATATTCTATGTCCCCTTGAGAAGAATGTGTTTTCTGCTGTTGTTGGGTGGAGTGTTCTATAGAGGTATGTTAGATCTAATTAGTTTGTAGTGTTGTCCAAGTCTTGTATGTCCTTATTGATTTTTCTGACTAGTTTTAACCATTATTGAAAGTAAGATATTGGATTCTCCAACTATTGTTGTTGAATTGTTTATTTCTCCTTTCAATTTTGTCATTGTTTGTGTTACATGTACTTTGGGGTCTCTGTTGTTAGGTCCATATATGTTTATAATGGTTACACCTTCCCGATGGATTGGATTTTTATCATTATAAAATGATAAAAATCCTTCATTATAAAATGTCCTTCATCATTTCTAGTATCATTTTTTGCTCTGATATATTTTGTCTGATGCTTATGTAGCCACTAAAGCATCCTCATTATGTTTTTCATCTTTTCACTTTTGACTTATTTGTGTCTTGAATATAATATGTATCTTCTATAGGTGGTATACTGTTGAATTTTCCTTTTTTAAAAAATCCAGTTTGCATTCAGTCTTTTGATTAGGCTATTGGATCAATTTACATGTAATGTTTTTATTGATGTAGTGGATTTATGCCTGCCATTTTGTTGTTTTAATGTCTCATACATTTTTTGTTCATATATTCCTTTTGCTGCTTTCTTTTCTATTAAATGCTGTCATTGTTATTATCATTATATATATTACATCTGTTAAAAACCCAATAATAGATTGTTATAATAATTACCTTATGAAGCTTTGTCTTTTAAAGAGTTGGAGAGAAGAAGAATAGGCATACATTTATAGAGTTTGTTATATTCACCTTCTTTGGTGCAGTTTTTGGTTCTCTTTATTTGCTTTTGTGGATTTAAGTTACCATTTTTTATCATTTCCTTACTCTATTTTAGCTTTGCTTTTACCATCATTCTTTGTGATTTTATTTAAAATATGTTTCCTTATGGTACAAAACCCCAAATGCAATTATATACATATTGTTTTACACAACTGTTTTTTTACATCAGAAGAATAAATAAATATGCATTTATACTGTCTTTTATAATTACATAATTACTTTGCAAGAAATCTGAATTTCTCATGTGAATTTGAATTACTGTCTGTGTTTAGTTGCTTTCAGCCTGAAGAAGTCCTTTAGTATTTTTTATTTGTTGTAAGATGAACATGAATCTTACCTATGCATTTTAAATCATCTTTGAGGGTGGAACCAGGCAAAGTTGATTTAAAAAATCATACTGTGTTATTTTAATAATAAACCAGGAGCTATAACCACTGGACTAGGGTTTTCTGAGGTCTCTTGTGGTTCTGACATTCTGTGATACTGTAAGAGTGATGTTACCCCTGAGATTTTTAACCCATGTTAGACTACATATTCCTGACTTGTCAGTATGGCATAGATCTGTAGATCTCAAAGTGTATTCCCTAGACCAGCAGCATTAGCATCACTGGCCAGAAGGTTAGAAATGCAAATTATCAGCTACTACTTCACACCTACTAAATCAGAAACTGTAGGGGTGGGGCACAGTAGACCCTTTTAACAAGCTTCATCTTTCCTATTGATTTTGATGCACTTTGAGAACTACTGTCATAGGGAAAGAGCATTATGGGCTTTGTGGTAGGAAGACTTCCAGTGAGTTTTGGAGCTCTCGCTGGGCAGGTCTGGGTTGTTGCTGGGCAACTTATCTCCCTTGAGACACTTTTATCTTTTTTTCTAAGGAGAAGAATATTTGCTCTTTATAACTCACATAGTTGTTGTGAGACTAATCAGAGACAAACAAACTCCTTTGTAAACTGCTAAGCCTGTTTGTACATATAGGCCATCATTATAGACAAAGGAAACTAAAATTTACTGAGCATCTGTTATAGGCCAGGAACTCTGTATTTATCTCATTTAGTGCCTAGCCACTTTATAAGTAGTGTTGGAATTATTTAGCCCTTCAGTTTAGTTTTCCAACTGCATTAGAATTTAAACACTGAAATCCAACCTTAAAATTCAATTACATCAAAATCCAACTAAATCAAAATGCATCTATATAAAAATCTACATAAAAATACAGTTATATAAAATTTCAGGATTGACAGCTAGAGAAGGAATGCCGTTTATTAAAATACTAGGAGAGGGATGCCTGGGTGGCTCAGTTAGTTAAGCGGCTGCCTTCGGCTCAGGTCATGATCCCAGCGTCCTGGGATCGAGTCCCACATCGGGCTCCTTGCTTGGCAGGGAGCCTATTCCTCCCTCTGCCTCTGCCTCTCTGTCTGCCTGTGCTCTTTCTCTCTCTAACTAATAAATAAATAAAATCTTTAAAAAAAATAAAATACTAGGAGAATTTTGTTGCATTCTCTCACCTCCTCACCTAGAAAAGCATATCAGGTCTTGTCCTATCAGTAGTTAGAGCATGTTAATACTTAGCTCTGACACTACAGTAATTACTTATGTGACGTATAGGAAATCATGTTTCCTCCTTTGACTTCAATCTTCTCATTTTAATATAAACAGTTTTGCCAAGAAACAAATAAATAAAAAAACAGCAATAAAAAACCCCAAAAAGTCTTTTCCACTTTAGTCTGTTAGTTTAAGATGTGCAGGTAGGTGTGAAATTTAGTGATTGTTACGAGCTATAAAAACTGGTTTCCTTTTGTACTTTTAAGAATTAGAGAAGCAGTATCTTTTTGGATTGGATTAACTATCAATGTCAGTTTAGAACTGATTCGATTGTATTCGAACTGATTAGAAAATACCAGTTGAATTAGCTAAAATTTCCCTGTCAATGTTGGTCCTTAGGAGTGTGATATTAGACTCTTGAAAATGAGTGGTGGGGGTTCTCAAATTAATGACACACTTTTTCTAATAGGTATTCACTGTTAATATGAACATAAAATTCAGCTATTTTTCACAGCCCTTTCATATGTGGGGATGTGTGTGTGTGCACACACAGGTGTATATGCTTGAAAGTACCACTTACTGGCTGCATATTGTTACATTTTATCACATTTACATGCATTTCTTGGTCACATTATATGTACTATAATTGTGATTTAACAGGGGCCAGAATGTCAGCTTAAAGTTGCTATATTTTAGTTCCTTTTTCTAAGTTTGACTGGACCTAGAAATAGAAGCTAGTCAGTGACAGAGTAGTCCGTCTCTGAAGAATTTTGTTTCCCTGAGCTAAAGACAGAAATTTGCCCCCAAAGAAAATATGCTATTGTTTCTACATCCAGACAGCAGAATCTGTTTTGCTTTATCTCTTGTAGGTCTTTCTACAGGCATAGCAGCAGACTGTATTCTTATGATTTGAAGGCCTTAAGCTCTCTGCTTTTTAAACAGTTTTCATCAATGAGCAATTAGAATAGGAGAAAAAGTGTGGAGCTTATAAAGATTTTCCTTCAATCCTTTTGGCCTAGAAGTCTCCTTCTTTGTTCTCTCAAAGGCTGAGTCTTTTGCAGAGGCTCTGTGGGGGGGGCGGGGAGGGGATGATTGGAGTTTTCCCTTGGGAATCAGAGAACAGCCCAGTACTCAGTAAATCTGAAAAAGACAAGCTTTTCAGATGTTAATTTTAAGACAAAGCAGGACCCCACAGTATGGGGGGTAGATTAAATACCCAAGCAGCATAACCTTTCTCTGGCTTATGGCCAGATACTTACTGTTGGTGATAACTTTAAGAAGGGATCTCAAAGGTAGAATTCCACCAGAAAGCGTTTCACTGAACTTGGAATTCCATACAACTTCCAAAGGTCACAACGAGCCAAAAAACACTGGTGCTTGTTTGGGTGCCAGGTTTTCAGATTTTCTCTGAGTTTCTGTGTCCCTGATGCAGCTGCTAGTGAGTGCTGAACTGCTAGTTGCTGCCACAAGCATGTAGGAAACGTGGGGGAAAAAAGTTACCTGCTTTGGAATGAGAATAGCAGACACAGGGAAAAGAAACCAATCATACTTCTTTTTATTATTACTATTAGCGGTAGTAGTACTATTCTTAATGCACATTAAAATGTACAGAGAGTCATACAATAAACACTGTTCCTGAAGATGAACATTTGTCAAGTTAGTTTTATTGCTCTTTTTGTATTTTTTATTGCTCTCTTTTTCTAGATAAAACATTAGAGATAATGAAGTCTGCTTTTCTCTCTCTAGTCCTCAACACAGGCAACCAAAATGCTGAATTGGGTATATATCCTTCTTGGCCATACTCTCTCTTTATGATTGTATCTATGTCTGTTATCTTTATATCACAGAGTTGTTTTATATGTTTATAAAACATATTTATAAATATAAATATCTATAATATATATATTTAAATTTTTTCACAAGTGAAATCATACTACATGTACCATTGAAGTTACTTTTTTACTGAGACTTATTCCTTTTAGATGCTTAGATATTTCCATGTTGATATATGTATATATCAACATATATATAATTTATATGTATATAATTTATCTACTTTTAAAAATGAATAGTATGCTTCTGTAATGAAATTGTTGGGAAAATTAAAAATAAAGTCTGCTAAACCAGGAAATCCTTTTTGTAAATATAGAAAGTAAATAAAACTGTTTTATTATTGAACAAACATTAAATTAATCTGGGATGTAAATGATAGACAATCCATTACTAAGATTGTAAGAAGAGAAAGAAATCTTACCCTTTTATGTAGCCAAGCAGATACAATCCATTATGTACATGTTCTTTTTTAAAAAATTTTAAATTTTTAAAATTTCTTTTCAGTGTACCAGAATTCATTGTTTATGCACCACACCCAGTGCTCCATGTAATACGTGCCTTCCATAGTACCCACCACCAGGCTCAACGAAATTCCCACCCTCCGCCCCTTCAAAGCCCTCATATTGTTTTTCAGAGTACAGAGTCTTATGGTCCATCTCCCCCTCCAATTTCCCTCAACTCCCTTCTCCTTTCCATCTCCCTAAGTCCTCCGTGTTATTTTTTTCGCCCCACAAATAAGTGAAACTATATGTTAATTGACTCTCTCTGCTTGACTTATTTCACTCAGCATAATCTCTTCTAGTCCTGTCCATGTTGATACAAAAGTTGGGTATTTATCCTTTCTGATGGAGGCATAATACTCCATAGTGTATATGGACCACATCTTCTTTATCCATTTGTCCATTGGAGGGCATCTTGGTTCTTTCCACAGTTTGGCGACCGTGGCCATTGCTGCTATGAACATTGGAGTACAGATGGCCCTTCTTTTCACTACATCTGTATCTTTGGGATAAATACCCAGTAGTGCAATTGCAGGGTCATATGGAAGCTCTATTTTTAATTTCTTAAGGAATCTCCACAGTGTTCTCCAAAGTGGCTGCACCAACTTGCATTCCCACCAGCAGTGGAAGAGGGTTCCCCTTTCTCCACATCTTCCCCAACACACATTGTTTCCTGTCTTGTTAGTTTTGGCCATTCTAACTGGTGTGAGGTGGTATCTCAATGTGGTTTTGATTTCAGTCTCCCTGATGGCCAGTGATGATGAACATTTTTTCATGTAACTGATAGCCATTTGTATGTCTTCATTGGAGAAGTGTCTCTTCATGTCTTCTGGCCATTTTTTGACATGATTATCTGTTTTGAGTTTGAGAAGTTCTTTATAGATCCTGGATATCAGCCTTTTGTCTGTATTGTCATTTGTGAATATCTTCTCCCATTCCGTGGGTTGCCTCTTTGTTTTGTTGACTGTTTCCTTTGTTGTGCAGAAGCTTTTGGTCTTGAAGAAGTCCCAAAAGTTCATTTTCACTTTTGTTTCCTTTGCCAAAGATTATTTGACCATAGAGTTGAGGGTCCATATCTGGGCTCTCTACTCTGTTTCATTTGTCTGTGTGTCTGTTTTTATGCCAGTACCATGCTGTCTTGGTGATCACAGCTTTGTAGTAAAGCTTGAAATCAGGCAACGTGGTGCTGCCAGTTTTGTTTTTCTTTTTCAACATTTCCTTAGCAGTTTGGGGTCTCTTCTGATTCCATACAAATGTAAGGATTGTTTGTTCTAGCTCTTTGAAAAATACCGGTGGAATTTTGATAGGAATGGCATTAAAAGTATAGATTGCTCTAGGCAGTATAGACATTTTAACAATGCTTATTCTTCTGATCCATGAATATGGAAGGTTTTTCATCTTTTTGGTTGTTTTTTTTTTTTAAATTTATTTCATGAGTGTTCCTGTAGTTCCTAGAGTATAGATCCTTTACCTCTTTGGTTAGGTTTATTCTCAGGTATCTTATGGTTCTTGGTGCTATAGTAAATAGAATCGATTGTCTAGTTTCCCTTTTTGTGTTTTCATTGTTAGTGTATAAGAAAGCAACTTATTTCTGTACATTGATTTTGTGTCCTGCCACATTACTGAATTTCTGTATGAGTTCTAGTAGTTGGGGGGTGGATTCTTTTGGGTGTTCCCTATACAGTATCATGTCATCTGCGAAGAGAAAGACTTTGACTTCTTCATTGCCACTTTGGATACCTTTTATTTCTCTTTGTTGTCTGATTGCTGTTGCTAGGACTTCTATTACTATGTTGAACAAGAGTGGTGAGAGTGGGCATCCTTGTCGTGTTCCTGATCTTCACAGGAAATCTATCAGCTTTTTCCCATTGAGGATGATATTTGCTGTGGGTTTTTCATAGATAAATTTTATGAAGTTCACGAATGTTCCCTTTATCCCTATACTTTGAAGCGTTTTAATCAGGAACGGATGCTGGATTTTGTCAAATGCTTTTTCTGCATCAATTGAGAGGACCATGTGATTCTTCTCTTTCCTCTTATTGATTTTTTCTATCATATTGATTGATTTGTGAATGTTGAACCATCCTTGCAACCCAGGGATGAATCCCAGCTGGCCATGGTGGATAATCTTTTTAATGTGCTGTTGGATCCTATTAGGTAGGATCTTGTTGAGATCTTGGCATCCATATTCACCAGGGTTATTTGTCTGAAATTGTCCTTTTGGATAGGTTCTTTGCCTGGTTTGGGGATTAGGATAATGCTGACTTCATAGAAAGAGTCTGGAAGTTTTCCTTCTGTTTCAATTTTGAAACAGCTTCAGGAGAATAAGTGTTATTTCTTCTTTGAAAGTTTTATGTCCTGAGCTCTTGTTTTTTGGGAGGTTTTTGATCACTGCTTCAATCTCCTTACTAGATATCAGTCTATTCAGGTTGTCAGTTTCTTCCTGGTTCAATTTTGGAAGTTTATAGTTTTCCAGGAATACATCCATTTCATCTAGGTTGCTTAATTTATTGGCATACAACTGTTGGTAATAATTTCTGCGGGGCGCCTGGGTGGCTCAGTGGATTAGGCGGCTGCCTTCGACTCAGGTTATGCTCGGGGTCCTGGGATCCAGCCCCGCATCAGGCTCTCCGCTCAGCAGCGAGCCTGCTCCCCCTCCCCCTGCCTGACTCTCTTCCTACATGTGATCTCTCTCTCTGTGAAATAAATAAATAAAATCTTTAAAAAAAGAGGTCTTTAAAAAATAATAATTTCTGATGATTGTTTCTATTTCCTTGGTGTTAGTTGTGCTCTCTTCCTTTTCATTCATAATTTTATTAATTTGGGCCTTCTCTCTTTTCTTTTGGATTAGTTTTGCTAATGGTTTATCCATCTTATTGATTCTTTCAAAAAACCAGCTTCTAGTTTCATTGATGCGTTCTACTGTATCTCTAGTTTCTATCTCATTGATCTCTGTTCTAATCTTGATTATTCCCCTTCTTGTGTGTGCATTTGGCTTAATTTGTTGTTGATTCTCCAGTTCTTTAAGGTGTAGAGACAGCTGGTGTATTCTGGATTTTTCCATTTTTTTGAGGGAGGCTTGGATGGCTATGTATTTCCCCCTTAGTACCGCCTTTGCTCTATCCCATAGGTTTTAGACTGAAGTGTCTTCATTCTCATTGGTTTCCATGAATTGTTTAAGTTCCTCTTTGATTTCCTGGTTGGTCCAAGCATTCTTAAACAAGGTGGTCTTTAGCTTCCAGGTCTTTGCATTCCTTCCAAACTTTTCCTTGTGGTTGAGCTCCAGTTTCAAAGCATTGTCATCTGAGAATATGCAGGAAATAATCTCAGTCTTTTGGTATCAGTTGAGGCCTGATTTGTGACCCAGTATGTGGTCTATTCTGGAGAAGGTTCCATGTGCCTTCGAGAAGAATGAGTATTCTGTTGTTTTAGGGTGGAATGTTCTGTGTATATCTATGAGGTCCATCTGGTCCAATGTGTCATTCAATGCTCTTGCTTCTTTATTGATTTTCTGCTTGGATGATCTGTCTATTACTGAGAGTGGCATGTTAAGATTTCCTACTATTAATGTATTCATGTCAGTATCACTCTTTATCTTGATTAACAGTTTTCTTATGTAGTTGACTACTCCCGTATTGGAGGCATAAATATTTACAATTGTTAGATCTTCTTGGTGGATAGTCCCTTTAAGAATGATGTAGTGTCCTTCTGTATCTCTGACTACAGTCTTTAGTTTAAAATCTAATTTATTTGATATGAGAATCGGTACCCCAGCCTTCTTTTGAGGCCTATTGGCATGTAAAAATGCTTCTCCATCCCTTCACTTTCAGTCTGGATGTATCCTTAAGTTCAAAATGGGTCTCTTGTAGACAACATATGGATGGTTCCTGTCGTTTTATCCAATATGCAACCCTGTATGTATCATTTTATGGGCTCATTTAGGCCATTCACGTTGAGAGTGATTATTGAGAGATACGTTTTTATTGACATCGTGTTACCTGTGAAGTCTGTTTCTATAGGTTGTCTCCATATATTTCTGTTCAATGATATTCTTAGGAGTTTTTCTCTTTTATAGAACCCCCCCTTAATATTTCCTGCAGTGTCGTCTTGATGGTTGCATATTCTTTTAAACCTTGCCAGTCTTGGAAGCTCTTTATCTCTCCATCCATTTTGAATGCCAGTCTTGCTGGATAAAGTATTCTTGGCTGCATGTTCTTCTCATTTAGTGCCCTGAATACGTCTTGCCAGCCCTTTCTGGCTTGCCATGTTTCTGTGGACAGGTCTGACATTATTCTGATGGGCTTTCCTCTGTACATAAGGAATTTCTTCACCCTAGCTGCTTTCAGGAGCTCCTGTCTACAATTATGATTCATTATTTTCACTATCACGTGTCTTGAGGTCTTTCTAGATTCTATGATCTTGGGGGGAGCTGTTCTGCCTCTATTAGAGGAAAGCTGGTTCCATTTGCAAGATTGGGAAAATTTTTGTGGAGAATTTGTTCAATTATATCTTCTAGTCTTCTTTCTTTCTCCTCCCCCTCAGGGATTCCAATAATTCTGACGCTGGAACATTTCATGGCGTCATTTATTTCCCTAATTCTGTTTTCGTGGCTTCTAAGCTGTTTGTTCCAGGCTTCCTCCTGATCCTTTTTCTCTGTCTGTTTGTCCTCCAGATCACTAATTCTATCTTCTGCCTCAGTCACCCTAGCTTTTAGATAACTTAGATTTGATTGGAACTCATTGAGAACATTGTGAACATCAACCCTTGTGGCTTTCACTTCTGCCCTAATCAACTCCATTTTGTCATCAATGGCTTTCTCCAACCTAGCTATTGCCTGGATAATTGTTAGCCTGAATTCCCTTTCTGACATACTGTCTGTGTCCATATCCAATAGCTCTGATGCAGAAGGCCCAGTCTCTGATTTTTTCTTCTGTTGGGCATTCCTCCTCCTCGTCATTTTGGTGAGAGATGGCTGAACGGATGTGTAGCTGATTGTATCAACCATGGTGTAGGCAAGGTGCACCCTGGAATGCTTTTGAGCAATCAAGAGTCCCCTCCAAAAAGAAAGAAAAAAAAAAGACAGGAAAAAAAAAGAAAGATAAAAGAGAAGGCCCAGCCCAAATGGGCCCCAAGGTAAGATTTATGAAATATAGAAACAAAAAGACTGACAAAAATAGATGACAAGAGAAAAAAAAATAAATAAAAACAACAACAAAAAAGAACCTCGTCAAAAAGAACCCCAAGTAGGGGCACCTGGGTGGCTCAGTGGGTTAAGCCTCTGCCTTCAGCTCAGGTCATGATCTCAGGGTCCTGGGATCGAGCCCCGCATCGGGCTCTCTGCTCCGCGGGAAGCCTGCTTCTTCCTCTCTCTCTGCCTGCTTCTCTGCCTATTTGTGATCTCTGTCTATCAAGTAAATAAAAAAAAAATAAAATTAAATTAAAAAAAAGAACCCCAAGTATAAGATTTATATACTACCAGGACAAAAACAAATACACAAAAACACTGACAGAAGATAAAGATGGGAGAGTAGTTATAAATTCTCAGTGTGGGTGTGGAAGGTTATTTTGATTCTTCCTGGATGTATCTTGATATCTTTTGGGGGATTAAAAACTGGTTTGCCTATGGGGGTAGCATTGATTTGGGAAAGGGGATTACCTTGAAGCTTATCTCTATATGAATATTAAAAATAAAATAAAATAAAATAACTTAAAAATAGAAAAGCAAAAGAAAAACACAGGTATATGTATCAAAAAGTTCAGGTTACCCCTTAAATAAAAAAAAAAAGTTCAGGTTAAAAGATTATTATGGAATTTGATGTACTGAACATCTCATTGTGATTCTAAATAGGTTAAAAAGTTACATATATTAAAAAATTATATATATTAATAAAAAATGAAAAGAACCAGAATAGTGGGAATGAATTAAAAATAAAACTTGTAGCTATGAAGTAGTTGTGGTTGTCCTCTTGTCTTTTTTTTTTTTTTTTGGTTGGCTTTCTGGGGGAGGGACCTGCCTGCTCTGTGGGTTTTCAGGCAATGATCTTCCTGGAGTTAAGTACTTCTGCCCCCATCAAGGGGGTGGGCTCTGAGGAAACCGGTTTTTCAGGCTTTTGTTCTCTGAAGGGTTTATTTATTCATTTGTTAGTTTCTTTTCTCTCCCCTTGGCGGTTTTTGATGGTTTTTGGAGGTTTAGAGGAAGGCAAACTGCACTCAGACTGCCCTCTCAGAGAGAGGCCTCAGTCTGTTCCCCTCTGGGTGCTCCAGAGCACATAAATTCCCCCTCTGCAGCTGGCAGAACACCTTCCCAGTCAAGGTTTCTGTGGTCACAGGAACTCCTGCTTGTATCCAAAACCATGAGAAATACTAGCCTCAGCTGTCTGGGCAGCTCCAGACTGCCAGAGGGGTCCTAAGCAGAGAGAGTGCAGAGATTTTAATGCTGGCCAGGGCTGGGAGTACTCAGACTCTCTGGGTCCAAGAGAGTGCTGGCTGGCTGGCTCCTGCAAGCACCTCTCTCAGGGGAGGGTGTGGGGTGTGACTCAGACTCTTTTCAGGCAGGGCCTGCCCCTGCAGAGTACAAAAGGCTGTGGTTCTACTGGCTGGTGAGGCTCCCTCACCCTCAGGGGCACTGCCACCCAGAAGCTCTCAGGCGGGCCCATGGCTCAGGGACCAAGACCTGGCTTCTTCACCGCACTCTCTGGCTCAGCGCCAGTGGTGGTTGTCCTGGGTCAGCAGGCTTAAGCCCCTGTCCCTAACCACCCAATTCCTCCAATTTCCCCCTATGATCCTTTGCTCTTTTTGAGTGCTTTCAACTAGACTCCAGGTTAATGCTGGTCCCCAATCACAGGGTACTCTCGTATTGGGGTATTACTTTCCAATGGGTCGCTTCTGGTGGCTCCCTCCCCCTTTTGTTTATCTTCCAATATCAGCCTGATGTTCCCACTCTGCTTTACCTGCCCACTGGTGTCTTCTGCCCCCATAGAGATCCTGAAGTGTATAGTTCTAATCTCAAGCTGATTTCATGGGTGATCAGAGTTCTTTGGTAGGTAATCAACTCACTTTAGGGGACAGGTTGAAAGGGCGCCTCCTCCTACTTCTCCGCCATCTTGTCCTCCTCCAGTCATGTCTCCCATTATGTACATGTTCTGAGCTAAACTATAACTTGTTCCCAAGTAGTGACTTGACAGCACTATTAGATATACATAGGTCATCCAAAATTCACCTGGTAATTGAAGTGGTTATACATTTAAATTGCCTTTATGAAAAGAAAAAAATAAATAAAACTTTTGTCTCTATGACTACCAGGCAATTAAAACTTGAAGCAAGGCACCTTGAATAAACTTCCGGGGTAACAGGGAGATAAGGACTTACTCTACCCTAATGTTAAGATTTCCAAAATTGCTCTTAGGCCTCTAAGAAGAATATTCCTGGGTTATAATGCTTATTTAGCTTTGACAAAATTTACGTGCATATCAAAGGGACAGAGGCAGCTTTACAGTTAAATTTTCTCAAGGAAATAAACTAAGAAAAGGGAGAGGGGGAAATGTCTTTCCTTTGTGACAACCAGGAACATTCAATCCTACAATATACCACATATTTATCTGTTAATTTCTCTATTAATTGGGTTATAGGCTGTTTCTAATTTTTTCATTATTGCTAATAATATGCCAATAAACATCCTCATATATGCCTTCCTGGAAAATGTGCAAGAGTTTCTGAACATTTTTGAACATTTTTGGCATTACCAGATGTTTCTGGATTATACTCCTAAGTGTTTATATCTATTTATACTTCTACCAATAAATATGGGATTCTCCATTTATCCACATCCTCAATGCTTGATACTGTATGTGAAAAATTTTGCCAATCTGATGACTCTGAAATGGAATCTTCATTATTGATTGATTTTTATTTTCCTATTTTTAAAAATTTGAGTATAGTTGACACACAATGTTATATTAGTTTCAGGTGTACAATGCAGTGATTCAAGTTTATTATGTGTTATCCTAAGCTCACCACAAATATAGTTACCATCCATCACCCTATAACACTATTACAATAACATTGAACAATGAACTTGTTCATTCTGTAACTGGAAGCCTGTATCTCCTACTCCTCTTCACCCAATTTTTCCAATGCCCCCACCCTTTTCCTCTCTGATAACCATCAGTTTATTATCTGCAATTATAGGTCTGATTTTCCTTTTTCTTTATATATTCATTCATTTGTGTTTTAGATTCCACATATAACTGTGAAATCATATGGTGTTTGTTTTCTCAGTCTGACTTACTTCATTTAGCATGATACCCTTTAGATCCATCCATATTGTTCCAAATGGCATGATATCAAACTTTTTATGGCTGTATAATATTCCTCTCTCTGTGTGTATGTATGTGTGCTTATGTATGTATATGTCACATCTTCCTTATCCATTCATGTATTGATAGGCACTTAGTTTGCTTCCATATCTTGGCTATTGTAAATTTAATGCTGTGATACACATAGGGGTGCATATACCTTTTCAAATTATTAATTTGAATTATTAAGGCATATGGTATTATATTTCTCACTGTTTTCAAAAGTGACTGTACTATTATTTCACCAACAGTGTATAGGTGTTCTTTCTTCTCTACATGCTTGCCAGCACTTGTTATTTCTTGTCTTTGATTTCAGCCTTTCAAACAGATGATATCTCAATGTGGTTTTAATTTCAAATTTTCTGATTATTGGTGATATTGAGCATCTTCTCATATATCTATTGTGCATCTGTATGTGTTCTTTGGAAAAATGTCTATTTAGGTCTCCTCATTTTTAAATCAGATTTTTTGTTGATGTTGAGTAGTATAAGTTCTTTATATATTTTGGATTTATAGAAGTTCTTTATATATTTAGCCTCTTATTGGATATATTATTTGCAAATATCTTTTCATATTCAATAGAATGCCTTTTCATTTTGTTGATGGTTTCTTTCCCTGTGCAAAATTATTTTGATGAAATCCCAGTATTTTTGTTTTGCTTTGTTTTGTTTTGTTTTACTTTTATTTCTCTTGCCTTAGCAGACATATCTAGAAAAATGTTGCCAGGGCTGATGTCAGAGAAATTACTACTTGTGTTCTCTTGTAACATTTTTATGGTTTCAGGTGTCACATTTAGATCTTTAATCCATTTGAGTTTATTTTTTGTATGGTGTTTAAAAGCAGTCCAGTTTTTACTTTTACATGTAGCAGCCCAGTTTTCCCTGCACCATCTATTGAAGACACTGTCTTTTCCCTGTTGTATATTCTTGTCTCCTTTGTCATAGATTCATTGACCACATAATCATGGGTTTGGTTCTGGGCTCTTTATTTTTGAACAATGCTGTTGGTATTTTGGTATGGATTACATTAAATCTATAGATTGCTGTATGAACATTTAAAATGTATGAACATTTTAACAATGTTGGTTAAGCATGGAGTATCTTTCCATTTGTTTTTGTCATCTTCTATTTGTTTCATCAACATTTTATAGTTTTCAGAGTACAAGTCCTTTGCCTCTTTGGTTAAATCCATTCCTAGGTAATTTTTTTGATGCAATTATAAATGGTGTTGTTTTCTTAATTTCCCTTTTTGCTCCTTGTTATTAGTATAACATCATATGCAAATAGTGCCAGTTTACCTTCTTCTTTATGAATGTGAATGCCTTTAATTTTTTTTCTTATCTGATTACTGTGTCTAGGACTTCCAGGACTATGTTGAATAAAAGTGATAAGAGTGGGCATCCTTGTCTTTTTCCTGATATTAGAGGAAAAGCTCTTAGCTTTTCACAATTGAGTATGATGTTCGCTGTGGGTTTTTCACATATGGCCTTTATTAAGAGGAGATATATTCTCTCTAAACCTGCTTTGTTGAGAGTTTTTATCAGTACTTTATCAGATTCTTTTTCTGCATTTATTGAGATGATCATATAGTTTTTATCTTTTCCCTTGTTGATGTGATGTATCATGTTGATTGATTTATGAATATTGAACCATCCTTGCATCCCTGGAATAAATTCTACTTGATGTGGTAAATGACATTTGAATTATTTTGTGTTGTGGTATGGACTTCCTTGGCTTCATCTTGTTTGGAACTCCTTGGTCTTTTTGGACTTGGATGTTTATTTTTTCTCCCTAGGTTAGGGAATTTTTCAGCCATTATTTAAATAAATTTTCTACCCCCTCTCCTCCCTCTTTTTTTCTTCTCCCCTCATCCCCTATATTGTGATGTTTGTTCACTTGTGCAAGTGATCCCTTCAAACTATTCCCATTTGTATTTTATTCTTTGTCTCTTTTTGCTGTTTAACTTGGGTACTTTCCCTTACCCTGTCTTCCAGATTGCTGATATAGTCTGTGTGTGCTAATCTATTATTTATTTTCTCTAGTGTATTTTTATTTCAGTTATTATATTCTTCAACTCTGATTGGTTCTTTTTTTATATTCTTTATTTCTTCATTAAAGGTCTCACTGAGTTCTTCTGCTCTTCATTCCAGTCTAGTGAGCATCTTTTAAGATCATCACTTTAAATTCTTTATCAGGGGTACTATGTATCTCTATTTTATGTAGTTATTTTTCTGAGCTTTTTTTCTGTTCCTTCTTTTGGAGTATATTTCTGTCTCTCCATTTTGCTTGACTTTCTGTATTTGTTTCTGTGGATTTGGTAGACCTTTCCTAAACTTGAAGGAATGGTTTTGTGTACAATAGTCCTATATATAGACTGTGTGGGTATGGGGACTTTTTCCTGGCTGAGTGGAGCTATAGCTGGCAGGAGCTGGGGGTCATGGGGCTTTTCATGTAGTAGATGCCCTGTCAGGACAGCTGAAGCTGAAAAGGGTACAAGCTGTAGTAGTATCCCAAGGTATTTATTGTGGTGGGGTGTGGGGGATGTGTTCCTGACTGGTTTAGACCTGAAGCCAGTGCAGGCAAGTGTGCTCCACGATGCTCAATATAGGGGAGCCCTGGTGAAGTGGCTAAAATCAATGTGACATAGGCTTAGGGTTCCCAGAGCCCTCCAGCTGAGGGGCACCCTGGCTGGGTGATTGAATCTGTGGCTGACATCAGTCAAGAGATTCTGGAACATTCTGCCCTTGTAAGCTGTCTGAAACCGAAGTGGTGTGGGCCTGGAGTATTTGTGGCACTTTGCATCCATGTCACCCAAGCATGAACCCTGGGGCTGTAGTGAGTACTAACCAGTGGCATTCCAATATGCATTGCCCCATGACCACCTTCACTGGGTGACTGTGGCTAAAGGCCTGGGGATTCACTGAGGCAGCAGGCCAGTTAGTGTGTCCAGACTGTGCACTAGTCTGTGATTTCAAAGTAGAGGAGTAGTGTAGACCATGTCCGTTGGCCCCACCCACCTGGAAAATGTTCCAGCAGCTACCCAACTATCGTTTGGTGGAGTACTAGGGCTGAGGCTTAAATATAATAATAGTTTTTTTTTAAATTAAGTCTTTTTAAAGAATATGAAGAAAAAAGGAAAAAAAGGGGGTAGAAGGGAAAGAAAAAACAAAAAGGAAAGAAGAAAGAAAAGAAAAAAATGTGAGAGTGAGGCAGGGGAGGACTGTGGAGTGGGAGGATGCTAGGCTTGCCTCTTCTCACACATACAACTAGATGACACTCACATTGGAGAAAATAACATAGAAAATGACCTGAAGACTGGCAGAACAAACTCCATAGCTAAAGGTAGAGAAGAGGCCACATCAAAAGGTAGAAAGGACAGGGACACAGTTTGGGAGTGGCCATCTATGGGTGGGAGGGAGCCAGTGTTGCAGAAAAGGGCAAGAAACAGACTGTCATGCCAGGGAACTTGTATGGGGGAAGACAAAGCCCCATATTTAGCTTTGAAAAGGAGAGGGGCCAAATTTCATGAGTTCTTACAACCAGTGGGACTTAAAGCTTGGAATTAAAAAAAGTCAGTATAGTCTAGGCTCTGGGAGAGCCTGGAGGGTGTTAGGAATCTGAGTCTCCACTTTTAAAGAGACAGCATGAGTAACAACCCATGGAGATACAGTGTAGAACCACCAGTTTGAAAAACCTATGGGGCATATGAAGGGAGACTTACTTACTCATTTCAGAGCATGTCCCAGAGAAATGGATAGCAAGGATACCCCTCCAGGAACAAAGGAGCTGATAGGTACCATTTCCCTCTGTGCCCCCCAGCATAACCACACTGACACTTGCAGGAACCAGTATAATGCTGACATTTGCTACCTAAGTGGTTTGTACAAAAACCTGCCCCCATGTGCTTTGGCGTATCTGCTCTTCCAAGTCACACCTGCCTCAATCCACAGCACTGTAGGTCCACTATCCCAGAAGACCAGTAAAATGCTACAAATACCACATTTCTGACCTGCTCATTTTGCATGGATGCAGGTCTGGTGTCAGTGTGGCAGGTCTCACTTGTCAAGAACACCAGCGTGCATCTTGTTAAAACATGCTCTACCCTGGCTGGGACAAAATGCTTCCCATAAAAGGTGAAGAGCCTCTGTAGATGACTGTATTGGAGAAGAAAACAGCCAGGACATGACAGGAGGGCATAGGCAACATATATAGTCAACACTTTCTGGCATGACAAGTCCTGGGAAACAGAGGACACTGCATTGCAGGGAACTGCAGGACCTCTTGTTCATAAGGCCGTTACCTTTAAGAACAGAAGACATAACAGACTTTCATAATATACCAAAACAAACACAGAGAGGTAGATAATATGGGGAGATGGAGGGGTATGTTCTAAACAAAAGGACAGTATAAAATCTATAGCAAGATTTATTTGAAATGGATAAAAGTAATGTATCTGACAGAGAATTTAAGTAATGATAAAAAAAGGTAAAAAAAATAATGATCATAAAGATACTCAGTGGACTTGAGAAAAAAAAGCAGAGGAGAGAAAAAAAGTAGAGGACATAAGTGAGGGCCTTAAAAGGAGATGAAAAAAGAAACAGAGAAAAAGAATACAATCTACAGATTTAATGCAATTCCTATGAAAATAACCAGTTTTTCATACTCAACTAGAGAAAACAATCATAAAATTTGTATAGAACCACAGAAGACCCAAATAGTAAAAAAAAAATCTTGAAAAAGGAAACCCAAACTGGAGGTATTACAACTCCACACTTCAGGTTATATTACACAGTTGTAGTAATCAAAATAGTATGGTACTGGTGGAAAAACAGACACATAGATCAGTGGAAGAGAATAGAGAACCCAGAGATGAACCCACAATTATATGGTCAATTAAACTTTGACAAAGATGAAAAAAATTGCAATGGAAAAAAAAGACATTCTCTTGAACAAATGGTGTTGGGAAAACTGGACAGCTACATGCAAAACAATGAAAGTAGACCACTTTCTTACACTGTATACAAAATGAAACAAAATGGATTCAAGACTTAAATGTGAGAGCTGAAACCATAAAAATCCTACAAGAATGCACAGGCATTGATTTCTCTGACATCAGCCATAGCAACATTTTTTCTAAATAATTTTAAATAATAATAATAATTTTTTCTAACTAATATAATACTGTATGTTAACAATACTGGAATTAAAATG